>JAFJTQ020000084.1:0-89703 GCA_022559915.2 Septoria petroselini
GGCCTAGGTTCTAGGGGGAGTCTAGGGCTTTTTAGATGTCTACTATAAGGGAGTTTAGGTTCTTTATAAGCTATATACTCTCGGGATTGGTCTCTAGGTATTTATAAAGGCCCCTAGGGCCGGTTGGGGGTTCTCGAGGCCTCTGCTTTTGCCCTTGGGTCTAGAGGGTACTAGACTCCTGCCCTTAGGTTCCTACTTTAGCCTAGATGTTCTATTGTCTTTCTAGGTAGACAGCGGCGTATTAGGATGCCCTTAGGCCTCCTAGGGGGTAGTTCTCGTTAGGTGGAGGCATTTTTTTCGTAGATTACCTTAAATTAATAAGTTCTAGTAAAATAAGAGCGTAATAGCTCGTAGATATCTATCTCTATATTCTTCTACTATACTAGAAAATAATTTATTCTCTTACTTATTATCTCTACGTAAAGGGTATAACTAGCTCTTTCTTTAATATTTATCTTAATAGTTTGTCCTTCTAGGAGCGTACCTAAACTTTAAAGGCCTAAGATAAGATTATATTAATTAATCTTCTTAGGTAGCCTAGTAAAGAGTTCGATACTACTAGTATACGCGTCGTTTAATCGTTACTTTTACGGTCTCTTCTAGTACGAGATTATACTCGGTCTACTTAAAAGAAGCTAGAACTATAGAATTATAGAGTAGACTACCGGGGATTAAGGTTAGTCGAGGAATAGTAGGACGTATAGAGTATATTATTAGAGCTTATACGAGAATCCGGCCTATAGTAGTCTATCGAGTCTTCTATAATCGTCTCGTACTTATTTAACTACTCGAACCTCGAATAAAAAGAGAACTCTCGAGAAAATAAAGTCGTCCTAGTAGATCTCGAAGGTTACCTAGTAAAAATCGACGTTAATCTAGCGTACTTTCTTATTCTTTTACGTTTCTCTTCTTTTACTACGTAAACTAGATATATTACGACTCGTTCTCTTCTCTTATCCCTATCTCGAACCTCGAATAAGGCGATAAAATCGAGGTTTCTAAAAATCCTAGCGACGATTCTAAAAATCCTAGCGACGGTTCTAAAAATCCCGGCGGTATTTCTAAAAATCCTAGAAGGTCGCCTGGATTTTAATAGCCGTCCCGGTACTCGCATATTGTAGGCATCTATTCGTAATAGTATATCTACGTTCCGGGGTCGCAAATATAGACCGGGGCGGGCGAAATCCGGGAACGCGACGCGTTCTAGGGGAGGAATACTTAAGAAGGCCTATAGACAGGACGATGGCATCTATGTACACGATGTCGAACGTCGACGTTTTCTTCCCCGAGGCACGTCGTCCCAATGCCGGTCGAAGTCGTCGTACGCAAGAGCATCCTCGAAACTGTGTTGTCTCTGCAGCCATTGAGACAGCTTGGGTTCCTCCTCCTCCGCTGCTTCCACTTCGTCTTCATCTGCTTCCTCTCTGCTCCCATCTTCGGTGCTTTCGTCTCCTTCATGGTCATCATTATCATCACTTTCATTAGTATCAAGCACCTCCGTGTCATGGTGGGTTCCGTCCTTCATGCCTGTCTTGGAAGCAGAGCGAAAGGAACCACCCAGACCAGAGTCCAGACTTGGACGGCGGTCCGCATCACTCGATTTGGTCTGGCAGCCCAGTTGGTGCTCCAGGCCGGTATCAAATCCAAGCCCGTGCCCCTCGTCACCACGTATCTGGCTCTCTCCTTTCTGACTCTCCTCCGAGGTTCGCCGTCTTTTCCGCTTTCTCCCTCCATCTTCCCTGGGCGGCTGCTCCGCATCTTGCTCCGGCCGCGGTCGCTTCGAAGGGCTTGCGGCACCCTTCCGCCGTGGGCTGCTCTCACTCCGACCTGGGCCCTGCCCCCGAATGAAGAGTCCAACACGCTCGGGATCGTACCATGCACCCGTTGGGTGAGCGAGCGTGGACAGGAATCGCTTTTGGTCGCGCTGGAGGAACGGAATGAGACGAGGAAAGACATCCATAGCGAAGCGCGCAAAGAGGTATTCACGACTCACGCCAGCCAACTCTTGTAGGCGGAGATTGTGGTATTCCGTCACGAGATCCGGGGGTGAGGTTTCGTTGGCGTGAACGGCCCAGTGCCAGCACTTGTCCGAGTCCAGCTTCGGCACAATGCCAAACTTGCGCCCATCCCACGCGAAATGTACGTCTTGACGCAGCAGCAGGAGATTCTCGGGTGACGACAGGATGTCTTTGCCCTGCGCAGTGAAGATGCGGAATCGATCCATGGTCTGACGAATGAACCAGTCCCTCTCGGTGTCGGGAACAATGTGGGCCACGTGCGTGGAGAGGCTGTGGGCGGTGATGCGACAGGAGCCATCGCGCTGCTCCACCTTCTTGTCTGAAGAGGCCACAGGGCAGGCAGCCCAGCCGGCGGGCAGGGCGGAAGCAGTGGGAAACGCCCATTCGCGGAAGTTGGGCACGACGGGATAGGGCGGCGACAAGTCAGGCTGGTCTCCAAGCGGGCATACGGGAGGCGGCACATGGAAGTGGTAGATACCGCTGGGCACAATGTCGCCGTCGGCCATGTGCAGCCGCCGTCCGTCAGCCGCATCGGTCAGGAAGCCATCAAAGCGGTTGGCGGCGACGATGGCGCACGCGGTGTGTACGAGCGCGTACTGCACGCCGCGGCGACCGCCCGCATCGGCGAGTGACGCGGTCGGCGGAATGCAGTCGAGACATTCGAGCTCGAACAGCCGGCTGCTGTCGTCGTCGACGTAACCCGGATGGCGGATCACAATGCGCTGCGCAGGATGATGTATGTCGGCGGGCAGCGGGCGTGGCGGAGCGGCGGGGGGGCGGAGCATGACGTGGTGTGCTGTGATGGACGAGATGGTGTTGGTGGGTCTGGTGCGTGTGGGAGAAGCTGTCAACAAACAAATCGATCTAGATCTGGACGCGGGGGCGGGACTGTCCGGGCCGCCCGGCGGAGTCGGAGCTCGGCTTGGCTGCAGGAGTTCACACATCACCCTTCGCAAAACTCCGCACACGCGCAATGCATTCTGAGCATCACGGCAGCACTGAGAGAGAGCGCGGCTCTTGACTGACTCGATGAGTAGATGGCTGACTGGATCTTCGCCGCCATTGGTTAGATGCCGGCACAAACAGCTAGCAAGACAACGGCCAAAACAGACGAATGTTCTTGCTCGTTGGGGAAACCGTCAGCATCGGAGATCTGTGAGCCAAAACTGGTGAGATCGCTGATGTGCCCCATGCGAAGCCAATCTCGTACGCGATACAGCGTCCGTTTCAAAGCGTCGCTTCGTCCATCCTCGATCCCGAATCGCGATTCGTACCGCTACATGGCAGATGTGCAGGCCGGTCCACGCTGTGCAGAGCTTCGCTTGACTCAAAGCATCGCACTTTGTACTGCACGGCACATGCTCGAAAGCCTCATGGTATGAAGAACCGACATTCGAGCTGTCCCACACGGGCCCAATGTTGGTCGCCCTTGCAACAGCAATAAGCAGTAAGCATTGCAATCGTCGCTTATCGACATGTCCGCCACAAAGCCTCGCTCGAGCAAAGCTCGATCCACGCATTACTCCCGGACAAGCTCCAAGTACGTTGAGCTCGACAAGAGGTAGCATTCACAGATCTTCCTCACTAGTTGCACGGTTCATAGGCTCATGAGGCCTCTGCGATGCCTACGAGCATGCAACTACCGGCACATCTACTTCCTTGTCCTTGAGGTGGCTGTCTCGTGGTGCGTGTAGGAATTCAGTTGCCCAATAACCAAGCGTGACAGACTGAGTCGATGCTCGCTCAAGTGTGTGTTGTCGAGGTCCAGCACAAGCAGTGGACTTGGGTTTGATGGCTTGATTTGGATCGACATGTCGATGCGGCATGGCAATGGCCATGTCTGTCGCTTGAATAGCAAACTGATCAGCGGGTCGCATTGCGTCCGCGTGCCTCTGAGAAACACACATCCGTCATCTGTACGGTCTGGCACGCATTCCGGTTTTCTTGGTTTCCTCTCAGGACGGTCAGGAGGCCACAACCGTCTAGAGTGTACAGAGCTTCAACCAGTCCTGCCATGACTTGGAATAAAAGCGCGAGTTTTCGCCGGATTGACGTAGTGAAGGTGGTGGCAAATGCATGCAACATCAATACCTCTCTGACATATTTCGTCGTGTGTTTCAGAGGTAGCTCGGTGGAAACATCTTGAGCAAGGCAAAGGAAGGGCTGTGACGCACCTTGCGGCCGTCCTGCAAGTTGTCCCAGAAGCTGCACGGAATGCAAAGCGCAACACTGACGATGGATTCGCTGTCTGTTTTCATCCTGTACAGAGAATCATGTGCAACCCGACAGCGATGGCCGCTGCAGTCGAGACGGAGCTTTTCTTCACAATCGCATACTTTTTGCCTATCCCACACCTTGCAACACGAATTGCTTCCTCTTTTGCGTTTGACTGCCCTCACACAGGCTCTCTCCTTTCCCATGCATCGTGGTATCTGTTCCTTGTAGAAGACGCGGTATTTGTACTTAAACTGCGCCGGGCGCGATTTTAGTGCGGTGGATTGCACCAAAACAGTTTTAGTGCGGCGGAGTGCACCAAAACTGCGCTCTGGACTACACTAAAACTGCGATCGGCGCAACTTTGTTGCGCTGGCGAGCACTAAAACTGTACCCCGGGGCAGGACCTACCTTCCTTTGTCGCAGCTGCTGCACTATTCCTCGCGATTCCCCACCACTCTCTCCACCACACATACCAACATGACGGAAGCATGCCGCGAAAGCTGATACAACTGGAGCCTCCCATCACGTCACCACGACCCGACCGGTATGGCGAAGCGACGACGGTGCGCACGGCGGACTGGACGGAAAAGGCGCTGACGAAAGCGCTGGCCACGCACCTACAGGAGGAGCAACACGGCGATGCATTCTCGCTGGTGCGCTCATGGTGGACGCGCGCGGGCGGAATCGGCAGCCTGCACAACCGCATCCCGCAGGCCATCTACCGCCAGCTGCACAAAGTTCTGCAGGACGCCATCCACCCACGCACGCGTGTCGCTCTCGCGGGGCTGCAGCGCTCGGAGTTTTGGGAGCTCGACTGGCTGGACACGCTGGGCTTGTTTGGCCTGAGCGGCTGCCAGAGCAAGAACTTTCTGGACACACTGCGCAAATTCGAGTATGTGACGCACGCGGACCGCGACGACGCGATTGAGGCGCTGTGTCACGCGCGGACAGAGCGGAGGACGGGCGTGCGCATGGGCAAGAAGACACTGCTGAAGATGGGGGCACGGCTCGACTGGGCGCCCCGAGACGCAGATGTCGCTCTGGAGCAAGTGAAGACAAGAGGGCGCGATAGGGCAAACGAAGGCGATAGCCGCCGCACAGCAGATGACGACAAGGAGGACGACAACGACGACGATGAGGACAAGGAGGAGGAGGAGGAGGAAGGATGTCAGGGAATCACGAAAGTTCCGACAACACCAACGCCGTGGTTGCGAACGCGACCGCGAGTTCGACGCGCAATGCGTTTTGAGTCTTCGTCGTCGTCGTCTCCAGGTAGCATTGAGCGAGCGCGTGGGGCGGCAGGTGCTGGCGCGGAAGGCGGTCTTGCGTCTGTGACGTCTTCTTCCAGGCAGCACTTTCCGTCCAGCCCGCCCCCTCCCAACGACGACAACGACACACCGCTGTCGCTGCACAATCTCCGCTGGTTTCCTCCGTCTCCTCTGCGCGGCGACGACGGCGACGACAATAGCGGCATCGGCGCGGCGGCAAGAATCTCCGATCCCGACGTCTCCAACGCGTCTACGAGTTTCCACATCGTCCGCGCAGACTCCATCACACCGGGCGACAGCCACGACATCGAGAATCCTCTGCACTGCCTAGGCGAGGTCAACGACGACCCGCCGCCACCATCACCGCCGCCGCCGCTGCGAACTCCGTCATCACAACCGCCGCTCGCCATGATCGCGGGCGTCAAGCGCGGCGTGCATACAGACGCTTCGGAACCAATTGGCAGCGTTGCGCGGAAGAAGATCAAGCTACAAGGCGGAGACATGACGACTGTGGAGCCGCTCATGCTTGCCGAATTAGACTCGTGGCTGGCCATGATTGCGCACGACCGTCCACACATCAGCGTGGTGCGTGGTCCACCAGCACAGCATTTGGAGAAGCTGGCGAGCTGCAAATCCAACGATGCCGTCACGCGCTACATTGGTGTCGTCGAGTGCGGAGATCTCATCTCTGGCGACTGGGCTGTCGTTCTTGTTAATTTCGAGAAGCGCAGAGCCCGCTTCTTCGGTCGTGACCAGCACCCGGATCTCCACCATCTTCGAGACGCCATCCAAAGTCTGGCGCCGGACTCATTGCTCTCGACCAAGGTCTTCCCACCAATGGTGGCACCGCCGCCATCAGGAACCACTGCTGCCATCATTCAGATCTGCGCCACGGTCAGCACACTGGCTGGTGTCTCGCATCGTGCTCGGCCTGCTGCTCTGTTTGCCGAGCTATGGGCAAGCGCTATTCGCGCCTACCATGCAGCGATCCATCCAACGACTCAGGGCACCCTGGCTCACCGTCGCGATGGCGTCCCCGCACCTCGTCTGCCGATCAGTTGGTCGAGCTCGTCGTCTGATAGTGCTGCAGCTCAGCCTTGGAACCACATCGCCTCCTGCGATCCACCGTCTGAGCTGAGTCGCAACGTGAAAGACTACGTCTCGACCAGCATCCGGGATTCCGACGACATCATCGACCAAGCCGCTAGCCTTGCAGACAATGCTGATGCGGTTGCTGCCATTGTCACTGCGAATCCAGTCACTCCTACCAACGATGATGAGCGTCAAGCACTGCGACACAAGCTCCAGGACCTGGAGTCAGCATTCACTGCACTGCAGCGCCAGGGCTCGTCCTTTGCCGCTCTTGTCAAGACTGACATCACTGAAGCTGCAACGAAATTGCAGCAGCTGGACGATTGCCCGTCAGGACCAGAGGCCGAGGTCTGGAATCGCATGTCATCCACGATGATGGAAGTCGTCGGCCAGGCCACCCGAATCGAGAAGGAGGAACGGGCTCGGCAGGCCAAGATGCGGAAAGGCTTCGTCCAAGTGGCTCTGGATCTGCTTGCGCAACTCGGCCATGAGGTCGATCTCGACGTCGACAAGGACGACTCGCTGGATGAGTCTTGTTTGTGACTGCCTCACAGAGACTCATCTTGGAGTTGAAGGCGGTACACTATATGTCGGCGTGATAGCGGCTCTGCTCAAAAGCATCGCGAGCATGCGATGATCATGAACGGGCACTGCAGTTTGGGACGGGTGTGAGGTTGACGAACTGTATGTAGCCACGATTCCATCACATGAGATACGACGATATGTACATAATGCTACTTGAACCGGCAATTCCTTTGCTGCATCTGTAATGTACGATACGATGAGATCCTCTGCGCACTCTCCTTCCTTCCTCTGCCGAGGACAAAGTCGCTTGCATGCCGTCTTCCGCGGAATGCACATCCTCCCTCTCAAGAAGTCCCTGTCCCGGCCGCGTGACAATTAAGAAAACATCTGCGCCATTCTGCATGCATATCGCCGTTGACATCTCTGGCTCGACGATGGTGATGATTGGTTAGACCAGTGAGTGCTGTTGCAGGCAGTGGTGCAAAAGATGACTTGTCGTTCTTGCAACCAGCCCATGGAGCTTGCTATCTGCACTGCCCTTTACTCTTTCGATGCGCGTATGCTCGCGTGCCGTGTCCTTTTAGACTCGATATGCATGGTTCTCTCTGGATACGCTGCAATTCGACAGCTGCACCGGAGGCCACCAATGTTTGTGGTGCGGACCGACTTTAATGCACGCTAAAACTGGGAATCTTGGTGCAGGGTCGGTTTTGGTGCAGATTGTGGCCGCAAACTGCAAGACCGCAGACTGACTTGTGCAAAGTGTAAAGAGTTTTGTCTGTTACATAAAGCTTCGGCGAAGGTAGATGTGCCCTGCATGCCCGATCCCAAAGCAACTGCATCTCCCAGGGTTCTGCATAGCTGGCGGTGAGGTGGAAGAAATGGCAAAGTCAAGAGCGATGGCGAGGCTGTTGATGTCGGCAATGATATCAAGTGACAGAAGTTGTCGATGTCGGCGAAGACATCAAGAGGAAGGAAATCGTCTAGGATGGCACAGACATCAAAAGGAAGGAAGTCGTCCATGTTGGCAATGCAAGTGACAGGAAGTTGTCTATATCGGGAGTAAGTAAGAAAGAGCAAGTAAGTCGCCGCCGGGGACACTCGGCGGAGCAGTATCCTCGGAGATATGCTGCAGCATTTCTAAATTAGTCCAGATCTTGAGCCAATATCCCGCTGACTACCCTAGACATGTTTACGTTGTCGGTGTCATCGGCGTCGATGTCTGCGGGATGATGAGCAGTATTGCTATTGACATGGACTGCTGAGTGAGAGTTGACAGCAGCCGGGTCGAGATTGAACCTGTGGCTGAAGGCAAGGAAGATGTCTCGCTCGGCCACAAAGTTGTGATGCACAGGTATGTGGTCCGCGGTGCTCGGCGGCTGCTCGATATGCATAAATTCCTCAAGATCACTGCGGTCTTTGGCGCCACCGTTGCTCGAAGTCAGATCCAGATCACCGTACTCAGGACCGACGACTTCCAACCCACCAGAACACTACTGTTGCTCTGGGAAAATGCCTCGAAGTCTACTTTGCTCCTCCAAAGCTGTGTGCAATTCCTTCAAAAAGCTTGCTCTCAACGGGCCCATCTTAGTCCTCATCTCTGGCATATTGAGAAAGCTTGGCAGCTGAGCAGTCGGCCAACGTGCTCTGTCCATGGAGGTGTTCGCGCTTGTATTGGGCGTAGAGCGTGTCGATTTCCTGCCGCATCAGGCGCGAAGCTGCCAATCGCTTTGCTTCCACTAAGAACAGTGAGCACATGGTCATGATGGGCGAATGAAACCAACCCTTCAATGCTGCGAGTCGCGACTTTTGATGATCCTGCAGAGGACCTTGGCGGCGCGCGGGCCAGGATTTAGCAGGCGGAAGCATGATCTGGCCGAGAGACCGCTGAATCCAGCTCGACGAGTCCGACCTTGAGAGGAGCACGATGTGAGTTGAAAACCGGGCAGTATCTGGTATAGAATGGACAGGATCTCACTCAAAAGACACGACGGAGAAGACATTTGACCATCGACCTAGCGCTTCAATCAGGGCATGCGGGTCTGCGACTGCCAATGCATGTCTTATACGGTAGTCCTAGGACAAGGCGAGATGCCGCGGCACCGGTCGGTGAGAATGTCTTCTTGTCTTTGCGATGCAGTCGAGAATTGCCGGCTGTGTCACGGTGGCTGCACTGCTATGGAAAACCATCAGTTCCATGATCGCAACGATGGTAACTTGATGCTACAGGATGCTCACGTGGAGTTTGCAGCAGTTCGTGCGACGTTTTTGTCTCGTGCAGGCATTTGTGCCACAGTGGTTCGCAAGCGTTCAGGAGTTGCAGATTCGTAAAACTGCCATGAGCATGCATGTTACATTGTCGGTGAGCCCCGGAACGCGCTGATGGAGAAAAAGCTGCAGTTGAGGAAGACGTTGTAGTTGATGAAGGAAAAGTCGTGCATCTCGAAATCACCACTCCCAATATCACCAGGGGTAACATCACAAGTTCCACAAGTTCCAACATCACCTCTCCCAGCAACATCACTTCCAGAACCGCCTTTGTCCTCCACGTGTTCGTCTTCCCATCTCCGACCAGTAACACCTACTCCGACTCCATCTGCGCCGCGAGTGCCCACGGCACCAACCTGCGCACGTCGCTGACACCGCCATTGCCTCTGAGCTCGTACAACATGCCTGTCCTGGCGCCATACTGCCCCTATTCCTGCCTCCGCCGCGCCCAGCACGGCCACACATGGCTTCAGTCCCTCTCCCGGGCACTCTCCGGTCATTGAGCTCCGCAGTACCAGGCGGTGAACAATCTCGGCCAGACAGTTACAGAGGACGCTGCGCATCGCAGGTCGATTAATATTCATGACCACCATGCCGGCCACGCCCCTTGGTGACCCACTTCCGAACTCTTCCTCTGTTGCGCAAAAGGAACAGGATGTCTGATTTGTTGCTGACGAAAGATGCCGTATTTCCCGGCCTAAGTTCACGCTCATGGGTAGAGTGCGGCAGTTCCATTCGCAGGAGCGTTCGAGAAGATTGGTGCAAAGCGCGGGAACAACTGGATGCGACGGTGATCTCCTGCTGTAAAGTCTCTGAAAGGCGACTTTCCATCTCATGTTGGTACCGTCTGCATCCTGAATGGCGGTTTGTGCGTGCAGCAGTACAGTTCGGTTGGTTTGTGAACTGCAATCTGCATCATGTATGATCCTCTGCTATCTCGGAGGCAGACATGAGCCGAAACTTGCTCTGGCAATACTTCGTTGGACCGTACCCAAACACAGTCTGATCTGATCATCCCATTTCTTTCCAGCAGCATCCTCCACACCCCAAGCCCAGCCGCAAACACCAGCTCCATACATCCCCAACCACAGTCATCCAAAAACATCAGAAGCTTCCGTCTTCATCTTCCACGAACATCACCACCTCTTCATTATCCATAAACATCACCAACTCTTAATCATCCACGATGCCAAAGAACGACCATACTCGCGCTTGGCATCGTTTCCACCTGCTCCGCCCCCCACAACATCGCCAGCGTCTCCCGGCTAACAGGCCATTCGCTAGATGGCCTGTACGACGCTCTTAGCAGGCTGGCTACGTCCGCCGACGTCGAGGAGACAAGCAATGGGAAGTACACGATCGAAGGGACTCGAAACAACCCTGTTCACCTGGGAACGGGAATTGTCGTCTGATATCCCACTGCGCTTGTCGTTGAGGCTGCCAGATTGAGGCAGTATCAATCTTCTTCTGCTTCAATCCTGCTTGCGGAGCCTCTGCTGTTACAGTCTCTTCGGCTCCAGCTTTTCCCCCTACTTCTGGTTCAGCCCCGGCAGCTTCGGTCTTTGCAGCTCCGACTTCTGCAGTTCCAACTTCTGGTGCCCCAGTACCCGCTGGTCCAGCCCTCTGAGCCAATTTCTTCTGCTCCCACCTTGCTTGCTCCACTCTTTACATCTCATACGCCTGCTGCTCCAGTCGTTCCGAGGGTTCTGCGGCCTTATGCCATCGACCAAACCTTCGCCACTGCAATGCATGCCACCGACTCGGCTGTCTCCTATCTCGCTGTCTCCTGTCCAGCTGCCTCCCGTCTAGCTGCCTTCTGTTCAGGTGTCTCGACTCTCAATACCAAAGCTGCTGCCGAGCAGGCTGCCCGTGTCTGATCTCCAGCTCAGGCAAGCCGACTACCTGCATGCGCCAAGCGCAACATTGCCCACACCACAAACCACCTTTGTCGACTCTCCACCAGTCGCTCCAGCTTTGGCTAAGCCCAACAAGACCATCCCTAAGCCCACCATCAAGCAGCACCGCCAGCGACCGCAGCAGAAGAAGAAGGCCGGAGCAAACGATCTCAGTTACCGGCTCGTCTATAATATATACTCAGCTTTACTGGCCTACTGGCGTGGAGACTTTGTTGCCGCAGCCAGTGCATTTCGAAACTGTTCTCCGATCCCCCCTTTGCCTGCCGAGACGGGCGGAGTCTTCTGCCTGGAGACGGGAGTAGGTGAGAAGACCAAGGGTTAGCAAAAGGTCGCATCGGGGTTATGCTTTGCTTAGCTTAAGATCATTTGTGATTCGACCCGAGCATTTTGTGGATCTGCTCAGTGAAAGCTCGCAGAGACCGGCAACGGTCCGGATGCACCAACATGACACAACGAGATAGTGATTCAGAAAAGGCATACTGGTGCGTCCTGGATCTGATTTCTTGTAGGAGCAGGAGCTTCGTGTAACACTCTACTACGTTGGCCGTATCTGCATCCTGTCGTAGTATGCGGATGCAGTCGGTCATCTGCTCGCGAGAGGTTGGAGCTTCCACCACACAACACACCATTCTGCTTACATATATTCAACGCTGACGCTGACACTCGGCGATCTGGGCTTTGGCTCCAGGAAAGGTGACATGATCAAGTTCGGCGAGTCTCTCTCGAAAGATGAAGATGTGTTTAGACTACGATTCAGCGTCCTTCTGAAAAGAGGGCAGTCCCAGTCACGTTGGGTCACCTTCACGACTTGATTGTCACTCAGAAGCCTACCACCACCCTCCATCGCCACACACTGGCGGCTCCCACGTGTGACGGCAGAGCTCGTTCGCCGTGGGCAGGATGTACCATTCGTGGGACGGTAAAAGAAGACTATGGATGGAGATGGCGGATCACATCACAATCATCCGAAGAACCATCTGTAAGCTTACGACGCAGCCACAACGATCGTCAAAGACAGCCATCACGACTAGCAAAAAGCCACTGCGTCCGTACGCTCCAAAAAAAACCAGTACAAATACCAGAAAAGGCCGACGATCGCCATGCTAATCTCCAACCGCCCCGCAGCAATTGAGTGCGAACGGGATCAATTGCGTCTTATCAAGGAAGACATCCTGCGCGTCATCGGCAGGATGGCGCTCTGGCGCCGATACGAAGTTGAGACAGCGAGGCTAGAGATACAACACGTGCAAATCATGTCTTCGCTGTAGTGCTCAAAGTCGTGTTTGCAGAACTGACTTCCTAGATTGCTTAGGATCAAGGCTTTAATCGTGGTTGTAATTGCCGAATGGAGGTAATTTGCGGAGTGGATCTCACATCATCGACCACCACTCATCAGAGTCCAGTGCCACTACCGCAGTCGACAGCCTCGTTGACGACATGGGCGGTATGGTAGAACGCCTCATCCCGGTCTCTGAGCTGGGCGACATGCAGTATGCTCGTGTACTGTGTGATAATCTTCAAGACACGTACTTGTTGGCCATGGTGTGTGTGGCCGGCGTGCCTCCTGTTGAAGAAATCTCTAGAACATTCACTTCAGGGGTTTGATCTCCAAGCAGAGGAGTTGATTTCTACGCAAGGAATCTTCTAGCATAGTAACTGGAGGGTATATAACGAGGCAGAGACACTCTCTTAGATAGGCAAGCAATTCAGGTCCTCCTACTCTGAACAACACCTCCCTCTGCGGCGGCGAACCAGCAGCGGTCGGAATCAGATACGACCGATCGTGCCAGGAATCAGTCTTCGGACGCAGACTCTTCCAGTGAAGTGGAGTCTTCTGGTCCCGAGTTCTCCGACGCAGAAGAGTCTGCTCGTCAGCTCACTGGTTGTGGAGAAGAGTGCTTCATCACGGTCGTTGCAGATGAAGCAGGGGATAACGAGGAACGCAAAACGCAAATTAGACACGTGGGAGGGATCATCAGAGGCAAGCCAGTGCGACAGCCGAGGTTGATCAGCATACATTTTGAGAAAAGGACAAACCTACAGTCGCGCATAAGCATGCAGGAGGACTACCGAAGGCATGGTCTCGAGCTTGGATCATAGAGCTGGGTGCTGTCAAGGCACAGCAGCGGCGATGTGAATGATACATGTATGCACACCGTTTATTTCCTACGTTGCTCTCTCCCTCGTCCCCGTTTCTGTATTAGTGCCGTCCTCCGTTGTTGCTTTCGTCAGAGATAAAGAGGAACCAACAGATAGCCAGTAGAAGTGTGGGAATGATGTGACCCACACACCATGGACTTCGCTCGAACTATCATATCTGCTCACATCCATCTCAACATAGTGTAAGTATGCAGAATTGACTGACGACTGAAGCTCTCGTGATTGAATACATGGTGGAAGGAGAAGGGAAGCTCATAGTAGGAGTAGAAGCGCAGTAAATGACAATTTGCGTCCTCAGTCACTCGTGTATGTCTGCCTGCCCAGTTCATCTCTACATCGTCTCCATCTCCACTCAATCTATGGTCTGACACATATAGAAGAAGGAAGCTGATTCAGTATTAATGACGTGAGCTAGCTATGAGACGAGTGTAAAGATCAACGTAGATCAATACGCCAGACCGCACTTCCGCCAACAACGACAGAGTCAGAGAGACACATCGCACCCACGGCAAAGCGATTCGATCTCCGCACAGTCAAGAAGTCTCCGCCACCAGTAGGCACGCCTTTACCTCCTCCTTCTTCGACACTGCTGCAAGGCAAACACACTACAAGTCGGACGGCTGCTAGCCCTAACGGCGGCAGAGTCGCCATCAGTCGAGCAGCGAACTTCGTGTCGTTGCATATTCCCGAGTTGATTCACAGGAGGTAAAGAGAAGGGGGAACGGGTGTAGAACAGTTAATCGATTGGATTAGCTCTGTGTAGGTTGGAGTGTGGGATTGAGATTTCAAGGCACAATTCTGTGACTTTCGCACCGCACTCCTGGTATTCTCTTCAGACTTCCCTGTGAAGACAGACAGCCAACATCCATAGGTGTGTGCATAGATCGATTGAATTATTTACGATCCAAACAGGTTGTCTCATAGCTTTAGCGATCGTCCTGCTAACAGGCGTGGTTGACCTACGCAGCGACATTAAACTATATTGTGCGCCAGCGGAGCGCATTATGTACAATGTTACTCCATGTTGCCGATATCCAAACATGCGGCGATTATCTGGTCCTTCCTTCGCCGAGCTCAATATTACTCAGCGCGCGTGACAGGCAACGGGTACCCTGCGCAGATCTCGCTGATGGATTGAGACCAGCCTGCAACGGTCTTCGCCTCGCGTTCCTCGCCAGGCGCTACGAGCAATCTGCCATCCACCCGAGCGCTCTCAATGGTGTCCGAGACTTGAGAAGGCAGCATCCACCCCTCGTATAGGTCTTCAGCCGAGCTGGTAAGCAGGTCCTGACCCCCTCCAATACACAATTCAGAGAGGTCTTTAATGCCAGCGCGGCTGACTCCAAAATGCTCGAACACCTTGATAAAGACAAGGGCGATGACTGGATTCGTAACAGGAAAGTTGTAAACTTTCCACACAACTAAAGCAATGCCAAGTAGAAACTCAGCTAGGTGGCCTAGGATGTCGATCGCTCCAGGATAGGCCACGAGATCACCAAATGCACGAGAGATGAGAACCTCGCAAAGTAAGGCGGTAATGAATGACATCGAGGTCATGCTGTAATCTGGAGCGCGACTACATCTGGTCATGGCCAAGAATCCAAATAGATGATCGTGGAGCTTCAAGCAGCGTTGTGCACCAAATGTTTCCATTACCTGATGTAGCGGCAGCACGCTACCAGCCCTAATAAGGGAACTACAGGACTCTCTTTCCTTCACGATGGATACGCAAGCTGTGCATGCCCTTCTTTCTCCAGTCGGCTCATAAAAGGATGAGAAAGCTGCCGAGCCCCATGGGATCGTGGTCATGATGGTGCCTGTATCAGGATCTTCGAGTGTCACTATGCTCTCATCGGGTGAGAATAGAATAGGTGGAACGATGTCCTCCTCATGGAACAAGAGTGTATGCCAACGAATGACCAGTTGTTTTGCAAGTATGACTTTCTGAACCACCCAGAGGCGTAGCCAATAACTATTCTGCACAACGGCTTGCTTGGCAATTCCCATGAGCTCTTCACGGTTTTCGAAGCTTTGCTGTTGTGCATCCTCTCGCTCGCAAGATATCACGGCGTGGTATTATTCTTCAAGGGAGACTAGCGGGCTCACTTCTTCGAGGAAGTCTTCCCGATAATGCAGATCCGAGAGCCAGACACAGACTTCCTCCGCGTACTTGTAGATATTTCCCATCAATTCGACCTGTATAGCACGCTCGGCCATATCCTGCTGATCGATGCAAATAGCATCAATGAACCACCAGTCATCATCCTCTAGCTTAGCTATCTCAGACAGGAAGTCAAAGAGATTCGGCCGACCCCCAAAGCATTGACTATCGAACAATATCTGGCTACTCGCTTCGTGGTCTCCCCAACAGTACGATAGCGCTTTGTAGATCAGTCCCGCTTCCCCGGTATAGACTGTGCGGAGCTCCCACGCCAACTGGAGCTGATTTTCATTACTCCTTACGATACGCGTAACACGAAATTCGCCGCTCTTAAGGTCGTTATAAGTCTTCTGGGAGCCTGCCTTCCGCGGCGTTGCGGCTCCAGCATCCTTGGCTGTGTGTGGCGGCGCCGATGGTGAAGCTGTTGCTTGCGAGCTCATTTCAGCAGTTTGAGTATCGACTGTGCTTCGGTGGACGATGGCAGTATCGACTTGAACGAAGTCCAAGTGCGGCTGGTAATCGATGTGCACGCGCAGTCGCCAGTCGCCAGCTCAAAGGCAACCTGCTGTCAGGCTGCTTCTTTCAGCTCTGACGTACTGGCTGCAGGCTGATCTGTCTCGCTTGAGATCGCTAGTGATGGGACTGTGTGACCTCAGGCTGATAGGACCCGCCGGGAACTGCAGCGCTATGCGGTGATCCTCTCTGTAACTGCCTCCAACACAAGTGGGAAGATAGTCAACCCGCGGATTCATACTCCGGAGAAACGAGGTCGCTAGATTCGGCCAGCTCACTCCAGGACATCAGCGCCGCCGCCGAAACCTGGCTTCCTTGTCCAGCTGCAACTCAGCTGGCACAACTACACTAATACCCACATATTCCTTCCTAACACATTGCCCACCTGCTTCAACGTCCTCGTATCCATGGGATGCAACGTCTACCAAATCACTAGCCGGGTCGTTCGCCACATCCTGCACGCCGAGTACGAGCGCAGTACACTCGGCCGCATCACCTCAGCCCTGCAGGGGCAACTATGGCCACCGCACAGCGCTTTGACAGAAGCTACTCGCAGCGATACTCTCCGCTGGTTCCAGTGCCACCGCGACCTGATGAGTCCGGACCAGTGGGCGGTTCCTCGCGTGCGGCCTTGGGCGAGATGCAGGACTAGCAGCATGTATCGGCTGAAGGCTGCGTAGGTGAATGCGACTCGAGTGGACGTAGAGTGTATCCAGGGCTGGGAGTCCCCGACAGGCGGGATGGGTAGGGATTTCGGGCGCTGAGTGATGATGAGCCTGCGGAAGTTGGTCTCACCGGCCTGCGTCGTGAACCCAGTTCGTGGGCCCGGTTGCATCGAAGCTAAACTATCCTTGCACCGTTTCATGCGTAGTAAAGACAGTCTTGGACAATCAGTAGACGACACGGAGAGATGATTCGTGCGAATGAGATGTCCCTGTCTTTAATCTAGCGCACACGGAAGTCAAAGTACCACAATCGGCGTGAATATGTCATGGAGATGGGCAGTGGTCCCCTGCTTCAGCATATCGTCTCGTTTCGATCCTGTAGCTTATGTCTCGATGGAGGTATGCTAGACCATCCTTTGCAGTTTCGATGTCTAGTGTTCTATTTACTTTCTCTGCCACCTCTCTTTCCATCACCTGATGCTAAAAGAGCTGCTAGCTAAAAATTCATGTTCAGTTCCAGCAACTCTTGGCGCTCTATTCATGCCTGCCTATATGCTTTCGGCGGCGACCATCTAACAGATACGCTCCTGTATAAGCACTCGTGCCACATCAATGCCCGAGGACGACTTCTGCACTCCTGCAGCGAGACACCGACTGTTGCGATGCGTCTCATCTGTCGATATCCTGCTTGTTAATGCTCCTAGGAAGTGCACCGCATGATTGTTAGTCATCAAGAGCTTTTCATACGTCTATAGCAGGATAAGAACAGTGTTGACTACACCGCTCCTAGAGCCAAGTCGAGTACAGTGAGGCAGAGGTCTCCAACGATAATGATTTCGGCAACGAATTCCTGCGCACTTGAAATCGTGCTACTCCTGCCACCGCAGCTCCAGCTACTGCCGATCTGGTTCGCATTGCTAATAGTCTTTTGTTTAAGGGAAGCGATGCTGACAACACCTTTATCGACGACAGGCTTGGGTTTGAGGTCCTTGAAGTTCTACCAGCATTCCTGTTCCGGGCCATGCCACCAGCTTTATCGTGAATGAGTATCCCATCGCCTTCATTCCGATTGCCCCTGCTCAGGCTAGCAGATTCACAGAGTGTGCTGCTTTTGTTCTCCTCCGATAACGCCGTTGATCGTAGGCTGAAGGCCACCGGCCTGGAATCCTTAGACAGGACTCTCACACCTCACGTACGAGCACGATGCCTACGACAACGCCATCACCGTCTTTGCCAATACACTCTACGTCCTAAGCGCAGCGGGCATATGTGCGAGTCTATGATACGCAGTTGGTGAAGAGGCCGTGTTGAGCTTGAAGTTCAATTACAGCTTACCTGATACGAGAATCATCAAAGCTCTGCTCTTGCTCAAGTAGCTCGGAAAGCCTTGCCTTGGTGGTTTCTTCCGCATATCGGGATGCGGTACCGCCGCATGGACTCTTCGTCGTAGGTAAGAGACACTGTCCTTGAGCCATATGTGTTCTTATGCCATATGTAGTAACTCTGGGCACGCGTGCTATACGGTTCTGTAGGGGCAATTGGGAGCTCCGGCTAGAACAACCCCGAACTGATCG
Organism: Septoria petroselini; assembly: GCA_022559915.2. Classification (NCBI taxonomy): domain Eukaryota; kingdom Fungi; phylum Ascomycota; class Dothideomycetes; order Mycosphaerellales; family Mycosphaerellaceae; genus Septoria; species Septoria petroselini. The sequence continues at coordinate 18,378 of JAFJTQ020000084.1, forward strand.
TAGTCCGCCAATCGTGTCATCTCAGTACAGATTGTTACTGCTTATAAGCACGTTCATGAGGCTAACTAGAGGACTAATATCAGGGAGATTAGAAGAAGTTTTGCTGACATGCTCAAAGATGTAAGAACCACATCACTGCTTCCACCAGATGCCATCATAGGACTAACGGAGCTTTGTTGTAAAGGCAATAGGAAACACCAGTGTAAGTAAAATCCAGGACAGCGTGGGTTATCGTTGTCAATCCGATCGCCATTCTGAAGATTTCCGCTTTCTACAAATGTTTTCTCGAAGCTGGCTCGAGCATTTCTACTGCAGGGCTGGGCAGCATCTTCGAAATCAGTTTCGGAGAAGCCGATTTTCCTTTGTCTAGCGGATCGTGGTTGCGAGTTTCATTGCGTCTTATAAATGTCGATACAGGGGCGGCCGGGACGACTTAGTCAGGGGTCAGGACGTCTATTACGACAGAATATGTTGCGGGCTCGACCTTTATACCAGGCTCTGAATCATATTTTGAAGAGCGGGGAGAAGGTGGCGGGACATGAGGCGAAATCGAAAAGCTCGGGGAGTAGTTGGAGTCGTGATGTTTGGCAGTAACGAGAAGACAGCAAGGCACAGGGGGTGGATCTGCTATGCGATGGTCTATAAATTGTCGTCTCCGACTTTAAGGCAATCTGGCTTCACTAGAAGTAGGATCCTCTGCCGGACTCCTTCATCATGTGATTATCTGGTGCGAGATTTCGCTGTGCCACTCTATAGTCTATATGATGCGGCTTTGACCTTGCTTATTGCCGTGTCAGCAGGTAAGGTGTCCTCGTTCGAAGCGTTTGCTGGCCGCCGAGGATAATCTGAGTGCAACTCCTGTCGTAGTAGACTGTTCCGATAGATGGAGGGAAATTCGTAGTGCCTGACTTCTCGAGTTACACCGTTAGAGTTCACACTAGAGACTTGGTATATAGGTGTAGGACGAGCAGCTTGGCGCGACAGGTGGCGCCGTAGAGAGAATGAACGCGAGGTCGGCGGCAGCTACTTGCCGCTCGGGGTAGAACTGTGTATAGCTGGTGGCCTAGTTACTGGCCAGCCTAAAACCTTTGCCGCCTTAGAACACTACAGAAAGTATCGCTTGGCCGAGAAATGTAAGCTAGAGCTCGATAAGAAGCGGACAGGCAACGCTAACGTGATTCGAGAAGCTCTTACAAGCCCTCACTACTACCAAGCAGTTGCCACGCTACGTCCTATACTAGCTTCGAGCCTAGACGAACCGAACGCAGAGCTTTCGCGCAAGGTCATCTCCTAGAGGAGTGCCAAATCTTTTATTAACAATACATTAACTAATCGCTACGAATACTCCAAACATTGTCCAGAGGTCCTAAAGAGAAACATTGTAGGCCCCCTTAAATAATACTGTCCTACTCAATTCCTTGAACGAGCTCGACTCTCGCTGGCAGCAGTCGCACTGCACATTAATGATTACCCTGGAGTCTGTGAAAGTCCTCACGATCGGCCGTGCTGATTTTACTATGACCCTTCCCTGGAACCATAGACTACTACATCCAACAGCTCCGCCTTGTGCTTAAGAATACTGTCGCTACTAGTACAATTCAAAAGCATCCGGACATTGGACGTCGGAGGCGCAGACCATCTTTCGAGGAGAAGACTTGATCGATGGCTGTCCAGATGGAATCTACGGCAGATCTTGCGTCGCAGGAGGGTTGTTCTCCTACTTGAAGAAATCCTATTGATTTTCGAACAGTAATACGTGGACTTCTTCGCGTCGCTCTCCAAAGCTGCATATATCTGAAGACCTCGTCGGCGGCCTTAATGAGTAACGGCAGTCCTCTCTGTATGCATCTGGGGTTGTCTTTTCTTCATGGGTTTCGGTCGCAGATTACATTGGCTGGCTGTCGTCCATCAAGTAGGCGAACTCATTGCATTCTTGGTGCGGTTGACTGAGCAATAAGCAGGGGCAGATCCTGTCAGTGACTTGGGATTTGCAGTCAGAGACTAGAGTGCTGGCGTGCTGCCACGGTGGACCTCGCTACGACGCGTTCAAATGTGGTGAACAGTACATTCGGACGACGTTGGCGCGGAACAAGCAATTACGTTACCAATCGACTGCAAGTATCGGGCAGAAATCTGGGCGCGATGCAAGCACACGTTTTTGACATCGTTCCTAGGCGATCGAGGACAGATGCAACTCGCATGTAGCAAGAGAAGAGCACGGCTGCAAACGTTGCTCAAGAGCCCGTTCGGCGGTCGCGTTGACACGTATCAGGCCATCTGGAAGCTGCATAATGGCGCGAGGAGACCAATTTGTCCTGATTAAGGCGCATTGCTAGTCAAGGTCCCATGCAACATCCCAACTATGCCTAGTGCCACCTCTTTGGTGACAAGTAGGGGTGACCAGCACTGATTTCCACGAGTGCAGTCCAAATGTGCTGATGAGGGGGCGTGAGTATTCGAGTATGTGTTGTTGAGAGTGTGAGGGTATGAGGTGAGGGCAGAGAGAATCCTGAAAGGAGCCCAGAGTAGATATGCCGTGGTCCGGCTGCGAGTCGTGATGTTTATGCTGGCTTGTCCCAGTCACAATGCTATCAGTCGTAGTTGAAAAAACGCGTTGATCTTTTGTGGTAGACATGGTATCCTGTGGGTATCGTGTCGTTGCCTGGACCAGGCGCAGAAAAGGCTGAAGGGGATGGGCATATTCGCACAAGCCACTGGTGGTAGAGTTAAGCTTCAGAAAGGCCTTATTCTTGCTGGACCTCGAAGCGTTACTCGGCTCGACTCAGTTCGGCATTTTCTCTTGCTCCAGTACCGGCCTGGCTTAAGCTAATATTATACAGATTGGAGGCAGACAACTGAGCCCATTACCATCGAGTCTCTCTTCGTTGTCGGCTTTGCTTTCGCCCAGCGCACACGCATGGCCAAGCGAGGTCAGGCAACCCATTGTTGTGCCCATTGTGGCGGCATTGCTACCTCGGCAAGGAGGCTGTACGGGAGCTGTTATGGGCCGAGACGAGGGCTTGTATCGCTCTCACCTGCATGCTGCTTTTCATTTGCGCTGCGTTCGATCTCAAACTTATGCTTGACGACATTGCCGCCAAGAAGAGGCGCATCCAGGAACCACGCAGGGCAAGAAAACCTTAAGATTACACACTTCTGTTCTGAACTACATAGTATATCTGAATCGAATGCTTTTGACTTCCCCCAAATGTTCATAGTCCAGCTGCAAATACGTCCGCAATGGAACATTGACCAGCACTTCCACCAACTACAATGACATCTCACTTTAGAATGCACTGTCGTCAACCAGGCAAGATGAGGGACGTCCTCGTCGCGTTGGGGACCACCTCGACCAGACCTAGAGCCAGACATTCCGTCACGACTGTGTCCGTAAGTGAGCCTACTTACAACAATAGGCGGCAGTTCGATATACGCTTTAGTAGGGCCGGCGGCGGAGTCCTGCTTCGCTGCGCGGTGCGCTGCAGGTACTGCTAGCTTTAGGCAGAGGCGCGAGGCCACGACCACCGACCGAGCGACGACTCTGTACCGCCGACGAACCCGTGATCGCGTTATGGTCACTACGCCTATCGTCTATGGCGGCCTCTTCGCATAAGCGGGAGCAGGAGGTGTAGAACGATTACACGTCCTAGGAGGCGTTCATCTAGTAGTGCCCCTCCGCATCGACAACGTTGGACCATGATACCGAGATGGGTTTGGGACACCGTCTTGAACAAGGAACCGAACGTTATCTTAGGCTGACCGTCTTCCGCATTGTCTAACAGACTTCTGCCTCTATACGACACGGGCAGCAGGAAATCGTAAAAGAGCTCGGCCAACGAGTGTTGACGGAGCAGGCGGCGAGAGCTGAAGATTTCAAGACAGTGGCGTACTGGTTAAGGAAGTGCATAATAATGTCAAAGTGACATGCATAGAGATGGCGGGCTCGCAAGCAGAGTAGCAAGAAGAAGCAGAGTAGTAAGAAGAAGTAGAGCAGCAACACGAGCTGGCGTAGTAAGCTACAAGACTCGACACGATCTTGACGGGGTTGATTGGCATAATGAACGTGGATATGTATCTGTTAGCTACATGAAAGCAGTGCCGATGCTTACGGCGCGCAGAGCAGAACCGGTCTAGATGCCGACGGAAGTGTACGCTAAGTTCAAACGGCATGGAATGCTATAGGAGCAGAGTATGGCCCTACGCTGGCCGATTTGCTCTCGATTGAAGTGCACGTCGGAGCTTCGCATCGGAGGGCTGGTCGCAGAACTCCGCAATACAGTCCTAGCGGAAAGCGCCGGAGACAGCACGCTCGATAAGCGGGCTTACTATGCGTCCTTATCGTGCTTCTGTCCATGTGCTATTAAAAGCCACTCTCGAGCGAGCTTAAAAAGCCTGAACCACGTCCGCCCACGCTGTCCAGAAGTTCCTTCGTCTTGGTCTTTGGGGAGACGATAGAGTAGCCAGCGTGTTTCGTAAAGGACGGGAAGAAAGAATTCCGCGGCCAATTCTACCGGCTATAGTAGCTCCTATCGGCTAGAGTAGATTCCATGCCACTCTTCTCGACTAAACATCACCTGCCGCAGCTTAAGGCAGCGTAGGATGGGACTCCCACGCCCTTCACGTAGCCTTCCTGCTCTCGCTCGCGGTTGACAATAGCACCGTTTCGGCAGACCGTTAGTGGTGCTTACTGGCGAGGTACGTACAATACGTCAGAGAGAAAGCTTTTTACGTGTATGGAAGAACTCGACAAAAAGCGACGTTGATGTTGATTGTGGAGGTGGAGCATTCGGCAGATCGTCCGTCCTGTCTAGATCAAGCAGAATATTGGGCGCAGAAAACGACACGATGCGATGTGGGCGTGGTGAAGCGATCGAGTGCGGGGGGATGGACGTTTCCGCGCAGTGTGGCACACGTATAAGCGGGCGTTGTTCTTCTAGCTCGGAGGTCAGGGTGGGCGACGGAGGAGAACAAGCCTTTGTACGATGCAGCTGGATATGGATGATGAAGATCAGGTTTGGGATTTAGTGTCTATATAAGAAAGACGTGCGAAGATGGCATGCCGCGAACCGAGATTTCTGTTGCCCGTGCGGAATTTTTGAAAGTGTAAAAGAGAAGAGACAGAACAAATCCCGCTGGCTGCAGCCAGCGAGTCCGCTCATATGCTAATGGTGGTTGAGCATAACTGTCTAGCAGAGGTATGCATTTGAGGTATTGCGTTCGCTCGCGTAGAGGGCACCCTTGTGAAAGTAACTTCGTGCAGGAGGTTGTGAGTGATGCGTGGGTGCATGTAGAGGCTCGCCAGATCCGGCTGACACGACAATTTCTTTGTGCTGTGGTTGCAAACCTTTCTGCATAGCCATCGTCTAGGATGTACAGAATTCCGGCTCCCCTATACTGATCGTCTCGTGCCCCATCGATAGTCTGATCGTTCGTCGATGCAGTAGTGACTGCCACCGCCACGACTTTGGTGAGCTTATAAGCATGACATTGGTGTTAGGTGCTACCGGACAAGCTACAGCTTGCGGTGTACGATTAGAGGCAAAAACTGTTGATCAGCATAAACCATTATTTTGTGGTTAATAGGAATCATTAGCGCATGCGATAACTTTCCGGGACCTGCGCCAATCGAGACCGAAAGTGTTTTGCTTGGAAACGCTAAGAGGCATCTTGATATGCCTGGCCCTTGACATATAGGCCCAGCAAGATACGTCGAAATCCGCTGGCTACTTGATAGTAGCGGTGCCCTGCCCAGCCAACTAGAATCTGCCGGCAGGTTCTGCAAATCGACAGACTTCGGAGGTGCGGGTAGAGACAATTGGAATGTGATTGTGGTAGCGAGGTCGTGTTAAGAAGCCCGTCCCCCGCGTGCGCTACGGAGCCCTTATCCTTGGATAGACTCCTACGCAATGTGATCTTGATAACCGTCTCTAGTAGGGGAGCGTGACGTCCCTCCGGCATTTATTGCATCAGGTTGACGATATCGTTGACCATTATTAAACGCGTGGTCAAAGTGCCTGCTAGTGGCTGCCCCGCCGACGTGCGCTGCAATGCGTTTTGAGCGGGCAATTCGGCTACGGCGCGTTTTAGGTTCTCGGTCCGGTGTCCGTGACGTTTCCTGGGCAATGGCTTCGACGCACGAGGCCAGTACGAATCGTCTCTTCTTGACGGTAGAGCTTTCGACGGGGCGTTCTTAGCATTCTTTATTGTTTTCGGTGCGGCGGTTGTCGTCGAACCCGGCCAGATCGATGCAGGAAGCCGCGCTCTCTCGCGGACGTCTGCTTTGGTGGCCTAGGTGACTTTGCGGTACAACATGACGTGAGAGCGAAATGAATGATCATTAAGCCTAGAGCGGACGTCGAGCAGTTGTCGTTGGCCTCATGTACAGCTGTTCGACATCCTCCAGACTTGCGCAACGCCGCTCCATCAGTCCGACAACCCCGTCCTACCAATGGCGGTGCAATTCAGGCATCCTTTCTACGTCGCTCCCGCTCCGCGCTTGCGTTGCGTTCGTTATGGGCTGCGTGCTGCGTGCTGCGCCAATGCTCAACCACGGCCATGGCCTTGAGAGGGCGCGCTGTCTGGTCTTTCACGATGCGCTGCCACCACCACACGCCGTGACACTATCATCAGTCGGATCCTTGACTTAATTAACATTGCGCGGTGCGAGAGACATCGCGTAGCCACTCCACAGCTTGGCCTTGCTGATGTTGCGACGTTCCGCGCATGTGAAGCCCGACTCGCGGATCTCGCCCGGGCATGCATGGGATGACCCGGCGCAAGGCAACAACGACGTAGTGGATGGTGCACTGCGTATGGCGCTGGGAGAGTCGAACTTCACAACTGCATCGCAGCAAGCAATGCTCGATGGCATGTCGGTATGTGCTGCTTCCCTCCATGCCATCATGCTCCTGCATGCTGACGACTCGAATGTAGATGCAGGACTCGCAGCTCCCGCAGTCCATCTCACAGCAGCCAAGCTGTCTTGCTCGTGTGATGCAGACCGGCAATCTTCAAGCAATATCGACATTGGGAGCTGTGCCATTGGATGCAGCGCCATTGGAAGCTGTGCCATTTAATGCAGCGCCCCTGGAAGCAGCGTCGTTGCAAGCAGCGTCATCGTCACCACCGGCACTCAACCATGTACCAACAGCCGTTGCTTGAAGGAGTACATCAACGGCCATTGACTCAAAGAGATGACACATGTCCACTTCCAAGAAGCCAGAGCGATAATGCCAGCAACGCTGACCACGTCGAAGACAATTTCATCAGTTGGGCATTCGATCTCGAAGGAGCTTCTAGCGGCACTGGCGAGTTTGACATGGATCCGCATTGAAAGCAGCGCGTGGAACCATTGTCTGTGCCTAGAGGAATCCGATTGTGATTACCAGGCGAGTCGAGACGAGCGTTGTGGGGAGGAGGGAAGGGACTGGCGACTGCTCATCCAGGATGCACCATTGTCGACAAGGCATGTGAGCAACAAGCTGTAGCAAGACATGGTGGTTCTGAAAGATGGGCATTTGAACAGGTCTGGCGCACGGATGTCCTCTGAATCTGGTCCGACAAGGCCTTCAGTGGCGCGGATGTGACTGCAAGGGTTTTGTAGAGATGGGAGGCGGGAGATCATTCCTGTATGAGCGGGCTGAGACGATGTGAGAATAACCACGACAGTGACCTCTTCTCATACCCCATTGTCTTATCTTCTAAATGACGGGAAAAACTGCACACTACACACATTCTCCATGCCCAAGCAATTCACAAGGAACGATGTCTACGACTTGTTTTCCACATACAACACTCCCGCAATCTTACACCACGCCCGCAATCTTACACCACGCCCGCTTCAACAAATCCCTTTCGCCTACTACCTTCTCGCATTGAAGACTTACAGTCAGAGCAGGCCGAAATGGACCGCCGTAGTCCTGTACTCGTACATCCATATTCGTACAAAAACCCCAACCCATACTCGTACAACCCATACTCACACAGCCAACAAAAGAAAAATACCCCAGAGCCACCTGCTCCGCTCAGCTCAGACGGACTGTACCCATCCGTCCCCAGCTTCATCTCACAACACACCCCAACTCACCAGCCTCTCCCTCCACCTCGCGATGACACGCCTCCCATCTCTCCCGACGAAGCCTCGCAACGAGCTACAGACTCTTTACAAGGCGTCGAGGGGACAGGAAATGTGAAAATCACACGTGCATCTTGGTGTATTTGCGCAGGTGCAGGGAAGAGAGGGTGACCACATCCGCAGATGATTAAAACATGAGTTGGGTTCTTTTTTTATTTTTCGGTCGTGAAGAGGCAGGGCGACGGGTGGGAACGTCTGTCTGTGCGGAAGAGTAGGGAGACAGAAACGCGGAAGTGGGGAGGAGAGGAGAAGGCGGTTGTCTTTATTGTGCAGTTGTGGAGCGCATCGTCCTGTCATGCCGCCAGACATGGGTGAGCAAGGTGCTACTACGCTCCTGAGGCATGAGACCGAACATCACGTGAAATGCTTGCATACATCGTTCTGTCTACTTGTCACGACTCCGTTGGCAGTCTGGACACGCAAGCATGATGGAGGTTTGTGACATGAGTCTTGTGTAAGTCACCCTGCTGATGCCATCGAGCAACTTGCAGGCTCTTCTTGCGATTGTACGACCAATGCGGACATGGTCACTGTCGCTGTCGCCTTCCCAAAATGCGTCTTTGGTTTGGCACGGGTGCTTTTGAGCAAAGACGGGGAAATCCAACAGGTACACCACACCACCAAGAACTGCCACTACGACCAAAATATCAACCACACGTCTTCTCCAGACGACCATGTCAGCCCAGGAGGTCTGTTGCGTTGCACCGTTGCCCAAGTACCATTGCTGCCAGACTGGCCACGTCAATGGATTGTCCCCATTCTCGGCCGTCTAGAGTAACGTCGCAGAGTCGTCGCGACTGGCTGTGAAGTTCAACGCCAAGGGGTTGGCATCCAGGTACGAGGTTTCCCAAAAGACCGTCAGCCACCGATGCGCTCCGACAGACACGTCTTCTGGCAAGGGTTTGATGAACGCGCTGGCTTGCTCATGCATTGCATGCAGTAGCGGCGACATGGTCGTGAGAGACTTTAGAAGCTGGCTCTAGGCGTTGTCGATGTCTGCGAAAGATGCGTACCATAAGCGTAGGTCGTCTTGGGTCGATGTTGGAGAAATTTCGGCCCATCGAGAGGCGAAAACTTTGATCTAGTCGTGAAGGCGGTATGATGAGTGGTCGATCTTCTCGAGTAGATGCTCGACTCCTGCGATTTGAGCCTCGTGGATGATTGTTTCGAGGAAATGTTCATAGTGTGTCGTAACGCTGTTGGCAAAGAAAGTGTCTCCAGGAACGCCTATAAGCGGTCTACGACGACAGTACTCTATACCGAGATTGCGGACTCAAGTGTACGTGGCACAGTGTGCTTCGAGTGTGTGGAGCAGAGGAGGCTTCAAGTGTGTGGAGAAGAGGAGGCCTCTGTGGAGCAAAGGATGCTTCAATTGTTGTTGCAAGCAAGACGCGATCAAGTTGCGTGCCGGATGTTGATGTACCAACCCGCATTCCAGGTGCCAGACTGGTGCAGTCTTTGTTTACATTCCACGCTTTGCTGCAAGACCTTCCTTCGTCCGGGCACTTCCCTGCCTCGTCTCGCCTGACTGTTCTAGTCGTTCTGTGCGCAGTCCTTCCGTGTCCCCATTGACGCAGACAAGCCTTTCAGTGTGCGAAACCGGCTTCACGGCCCAGCGGCGCGGCCAGAAAGCCTGGCATTGTCGTTCTTGCTGTTGTCGCATGGATCCAGCCCACTGCTTTGTCCAGATTTCCCCAGTCTGGGCTGGGCGACGGCCAGATAGTGTGGCATGAAAACGGCGTCTGCTGAAAGAGACTGTACATGTCGTCATTTCCGGCCCATGCTCAACTCGTTGTGTGTTCGCGTCTCTACCTTCTCCAGCGCGACACTGAAAGGAACTGGCCGTGCTGCGGGCAGGATCAACAGCTGTGTCATGTTTCTGGAGACCGCGCTTTCGAGTTGAAGCGCACAACAGCCCAGACCGCCCAGGAAAGGCTCTGGCTGCTGCTGGATACAAAGGCTCTTTGTCAACGCGTATGGGTGCTTCTTTGGCGGGTTTCCTCGTGCCGAATTGCAGCCCGCACCCCTTCCAGATCCAGCTCGGAAGAGCTCATCGCTCGGGGGTTCTCTCCCGAGTCCGCCGCTCCTCGCGCAAGTTAGCGCATGCAACGAAGCTCACTCTACTGGCGCGATGGCTGCCACCTCTGCTCTTTTATCTCTGCTCTTTCATCTCTGCTCTTCATCTCTGCTCTCCATCTCTGCTCTTCATCTCTGCTCTTTCACCGCTCTTTCATCTCCGCTCTTTCAAGGTGTGGCCGTTTCTCGACACAGATCGGGTGTCTCCTCGTTGGGGAACTTGCAGGGACCTTGTGGCTCGGAAGAAGCCGCGGGCGGCTGTGCTGGAGTGTTGGCGATCATAAGGGAAGAGGGAGTAGTTGAGAGCTGTATTCTGCAAGTTCGTAGCTTTGCTGGAGCCGTGCTGTTTACATTCAAAACTTGACATTCTTCTTCTCTTCTTGGATCGGCGAACGTGATGACGGACGGCTAACGGCTGACCCCGCAGGACGAACTCAAATTGACTTCACGTTAGTTTACGTAGATTCCTTTAAACACCAAAAGTCGCGTAAGATTTTGCTTGCTTTACGCGTATGCAGAGGAACATGTGGCTCGGCGGCGCGGTAAACGAACTCGATGTCGCAAATTGACCGCGCGACCACCTGTCGAACGCATCCTCCGACCCCAACTTCGCCATCCATGGCCTATTTCAACACAGGCGGGACAACTGGACACACCAGAACGACATCAACTCCGGCGAGCCCCAAAGACCGGAGGGTAGCGAGGCGAGCGAGGTAGGCGGAGGCAAGAAGGACGAAGTGGACGCGTTGGAGGCATGACGACTTCCTGCCAACATACCGCCAGCTCTGGCAACAATTTCTTCCGGCAGCGCAGAGCCACGGCGAATTTCAGGCAGGTGCGCAGCCAATAGGCTCGCCGTGGGAGGGACACATCATCACGAGGCGAAAGGAGATCGTGGCAGTTCATGCAGTGGTGCCAGAGTCTCAAAAGTTGGACTGACCCACACTCTAGTGTTCTCTGTGGCCTAGATCACCCATAGCATCTGGACTCAGCTCGACTGTGTGCCCAGTTCGGAGACACAATCGTGTCGTCGGAGATGTTCCAGGACCGCCTGCGCGTTTTGGCAGCAGTTGAACCAAAACGAGGCCGCACTGCGAAGATCAGTCAGCCTATCGAGGTGCTCGCCGAGGCACTAAAGGTGCTTTGATCGACGCATGCAGTGCGCCGGCAGAAGATGGGCTGGCCGGGAGATCGATTGGGCTGCCGAGCAGCACCCTGCAGACATGCTGCCGCAGAAAGCTACGACCAGGAATTCCGACGAGGATGACAACGACGGCAAAGAAAACACTGATGAAGACGGCAAGAAGAACAACGATGACGATGCCGAAAAACGTTCTTGAACCTCCGGCCAACAACAACGACGAGGAACTCCACATCGCCGACAATAGTCTTGACCTGGGCGGCGTGAAAAGGCAATTCAGCGTCCTTGGTTCGAGGATGAATGAGACACCTTGGCAGTATCTGTCCTATCTTCTGTTAGGATTCCTTCCTTCCAGAATCTGAGGAGACGACGACGTGACGGTGTCCGCGTCAGCAGGCACCAGCGGCAACGATTATCACGAAAGCGGATGGGAGACGTCAACAACAGATGATTCTGACCGAGCTTGGACAAGTCGTGAGAGTGCGCATCAGGAAGTGGTCTGAGACCCAGACTGCTTGTCTGGAGGAAAGATCTGGACTCGAGAGGCTAACAAATGGTCCGCCAACAACTTTGTTCAAGGTCAAACAGGTTTGGAGTGTCTGCGTAGGTCCATGGAGTACATTGAGGGCATGCTTCCGCTGAGCCGTGGCGTCCGCAGGCTTGCGCGTCACGCTATATTGCGTGCTTTCCTCCTGTTCTCCTTTGCTCGATTGGAGCTGCTGCTAATAGCCGCCAATATCGTGCGCTCGCTTCTTGTTGTTGGTAACAAGGCGCAGAGGTCGGCCTGTCGAGCTGGATGGTCATACGGCCAATGGCAGTCACTGCTTGTTGCAGTGAAAGTGAATTCGATCACTACCGCCTCACGTCTTCTACCGATTTCTTCTGCACTTTCCCTAGTCTTCCGTTTCCGTCTCTCGTATCACAAATGCCTAAAGAATCGCATCGAGAAAGGCCTTCATGTTCAATCTCCGTCATCTTCAACTTCCACCGACGTTCCCCTCCGATCCACAGACCCGCGGTCAGGGGCCCAGAAGCAGCTGTATCAAATCGCCGGAGCTTCTCGCAAAGTTCTTGTTGATCTATACAACACCCTTTACCGTGCAAAGCACACACCGCCAGTCAGCTTCGACACTGACTAGCGAGTATTCAAGCAATCTTTATAAGCTCGACTAGGACCGAGATCTCGATTAGGGAACTGCATAGAACCGTTCTGGTTCAGCGTCAGGAAAGTTGACTAGGCCTGTCCAAGCCCGATTGGATCTTCAACCTCGTAGACGTGGTCATAGTAAGGATCCCGGTAATGGTCAATGCGCCCGACGTAGTTCACAAGCATGTCTATAGACCTGGGCGTTATCATGATGGGTATCACCTTCGGGCCCGGCCTGTGGATCGCGAACATGATCGAGGGACCGTACGTTTTAGCTTACGCACGAGTAGTTGCTCCCGTTCGAGTCTACTTATTCCCTTTAGGTCAACTACCCGGCTTACCTCTCCTTGATCTCGTTATTTACGACCGTGAGCTAGTGCGTCGTGATGATCCGGGGCTCGACTACGCTGATGCAACCCATGAACTCCCACTCCGCGTCGGCGACGCTAACCGAGTCCCCGCGGATGCATGTGGTGGCGACCACGGGCTCGATGGTCCACATGGCGATGCTCATGTTGTGGTTCGACTACTCGCCTAGCGTGACGATTCTCCTTAAAGTGTTAAAGTGTCAAGAATTGTGACCAAGACACGACCTGAATGAGCTGATGATGTCGTGAATGAACATGTCTACGCTGGGGATCGTGCCCGAAGAGATGGGACAGGTACTCCATCGCCACCAAGGGCGTGTAGATTTGACTCAAGCTTGTTCTTGTACACGGTCATGATGTGGATCGCGCGCTTCCTCCTGTTCTTCTACTGGAGCTTGATCCAGACCATGCTCTGCTTCACTTTCCTGCGCAAATGCGAGTTCGTGAGGAAAACATGTTCATGACTACATTGGTGTGCGTATCCCTGTTCGTGTTGACCAGCCAGGCAGGGCTTGATCACATCACGGCCGTGAAGGTCACCACGCACGCGTACCAGTCGCGAACATGAACACGAACTGAAACACGAATGTGTTGACGATAATGAACGAGCACACGAAGGTGATGGCGGACAGGCACAGGATCATGACCGAGACGAGGGAGATGTTCGTGGACGCGGCCGTGCTCACGGAGATGACGACGATGGCGCACATGTCCATGAGGTACAACCACACCTCGAGCAGGACGAGCTCGACATGCTACGAGAGGACACCCACGGACTTGACCAAGATCCCGGCCCAGCTCGACCTCATGTGCGTGAGCATGACGACGGAAACGAACGGGGCCGCGAAGTCGAGAGTCAACAGGATCTCGAGCTCCATCGCCTGCTTTTGTTGTTGGTGTTGTTGCTGTTGTTCACGCTACTTCTTCTGATGAGAAGGCGCAGGAAGGCCGCCGTGTGAAACACCGGAAGAGAAGCAGGAATAGAAGCTGCTGCAGGAAGTAGCGGTTGCATCCACGTGCAATTCTCCTTGAGAAGGGATTTCGTTGGTCTTGAGAGGTAGTGGGTCGTGGAAAGCAGTGCTCGGGAGGAGTGATTAGTCGAGGCAAAGAGATGTGGTTGACACTCCATGTTCCTGTCAATAACCAGGACTCTCGGGAACAAGCAATGAAGAAGTGGAAGAGAGACAGAGAAAGTTGAAAAGAAGAAGGACGAAAAGAGGAAAGACGAAAAGAAGGAAAGGAAAGCAAAGAGACAAAAGAGAGGACAGAGCGGCTTACCTTTGGTGACGGTCCCTCAATATCGGGCCCGCCTACAACAATACAACTTCAAGACATGACAAAATCACAGACGAGTCACAACAAGGCAGTCAAGGCGAACAACAACGACATCAATGGAAAGAAGAGAATAATCCAGCTCCAGTCCAGCTCCAGTCCTGCTCCAATCCAGCTCCAGTCCGGCTCCAGCTCCAGCTTCAGCTTCAGTCGACCTCCAGTCCAGTAATCACCAGTAGTGCCCGGTGCAGTCCAGTCTACTTCGTTGTGTACAATGCAACTTTGCCCTCATCCGTGTGCCCCGATGTCATTCATTTCCTATCAGGTGTCAGAACAGTTGACAGGCGTGGCACGAGCATGCATACCTCTCTCCACTCTTGTTGAAGCTGGCATGGTGGCTGGCTAGCGGTGGGCTGGTGATGATTGCCTTGGTCGAATGGCGTATGTTGATTCGCTCGCGGGCCGATGGGCAACAGCCCTGTGCCGGAACATGTCAGCAGCAGCGCAGACATGGCATGATGAACACCCTGTACGCAAATAGGGTGCTCACCGTCACTGGAGTCAGAGTGGATTGTCTGTTGATGGGCGTGTTGCTGATTTCTGTTCGGTGGCCTTGTTGATAACACAGTTCGCTGTGTGAATAGCAGAGCAGCATGTGCGGCGATGTCGGTCGTGCTTGTGTATGGTTGGTCGAGGATGACAAAAGTGCGATCTGCTGCGGAATCTGGATCAGTAAATACCACCTGACGTTCGCGACGGGTACGCAGCAGCAAGACATACTGATGCCGATGCATGTCGTGGCGGGTCGTGGCAAGCTGCCGGCGGTTGAATCGCGTTGGCAAGTCGTATCGTGCGTGAACGGGGTAGCGAGTAGGCGTAGGGCTGCTGTCACACCCACAACACTTGTGCAGCACCTGTGTGTCAGGCGGGTAAGGTAAGAGAAACACTGCTCTCCAGCGAGCTCTCTGACAGCACTGGTCGCCAGTAGCAACAACATACCTCTGCTCTTGTACTCGGTGGCGAGGATTGTGTTTTGTGGTCAGACTTCGTTTTTCGTGAGGAATGTGCTGGGCGACGGCGGTGCGTGTTGGTCGTGGCGGTTGGTAGTAGCAATGGGCCTGTACATCAATATAAGTGCGTTGAATGCGTATGTTGAGTTTGCGGGTACTTGCCACAAATGTCGACGTCGAAGAGAGCGCGCACGTGCTGGCAATTCGCATTCGATGTTGGCGTGAATTGATGTGGCGCGGAGGATGCTGATTTGACGGCGCTGAGAAATGGTTCGAGTGGCCTATAGGGTCAGCTGTGGAACAAGTGCAAGGTCAGGATCAGTAACTCAGTCCATTGTCCTGGCAGGAGTGTGAGCCGTAGCTGGAGCCATACCGCGGCCGGAGTTGACCAAGGCGAAGCACTTGCGTGAAGGCGAGCATCGGTAGACGGAGTGGGATTGTGGAGGTCTCGTCGCGTCATCCGTTTGTTGAACATTGAGTCTCACGACTGTGTTGTCATGTCGCCGGTTGTATGCGAACAAGTGGTCTTCGATTGGAACTCAGCTGATTCAGAATGGCATGGCGAGTAGGTGTTGTGGCTCGATGTGGTGGTAGTTGTCACTGGAGTCGACCAGGTTGATTCCAAGACGAGACGGTATCGGGGTCGAGATGGTATCAGGCGTGCGGCACATCGGGAGAGGAATTGCAAAACATCAGTGGGCTGCATCAAAAGCGTTCTCGGAAAGATACGTAGCGGATTGCGGTGAGGGAGGCTGTGCTCCGTCCTTTTGCTGGAATTCTTGTGTTGGGAGAGATCAGATGTGCGGGAGATGGTGGCTGAGCGGTGGCGGTCGAAGCTCTCGGTGGCGGGCGACTGGCTGTGAATACATCAACGAGTGCACTGCGTGAGTGGATTATGGGAGGGACTCAGCGGGTGTGACGACTTCATGAGCAGCCTCAGCAACAGTCCCAGTCCAGTCCAGTCCAGTCCAGTGCAGTCCAGTCCAGTCCAGCCCAGTCCGGATCCAGTCCAGTCCAGTCCAGTCCAGTCCGGATCCAGTCCAGTCCGGATCCAGTCCAGACCAGATCCAGCCCAGATCACACGAGGGATGCAACGGGGTCCCGCTGCGACGTTGGTGAGAGGAGGAAGAGAAGATGGTGTTGTGGAGGAAGAAGGAGAAGAAGAGGACGAGAACAGAAGGTCGAGGATGTCACCAATGCAACGATGGTGCAAGAGCGGTCGTAGACGGTGGTTAAAACAGCCGCGAGGGCAAAGGCAGATCGCACAAAAAGGACGTAGCGACCACCCTGCTTGCGGCAAGTGTCACGGTGGAAGTGCGATGGGCAGAAGGAAGAAACAAGCTGGTGAAGGCAAAACGCAAGAGCGCGCGGTCGCCTAATGTCCAGATGAAGGCGCACAGCTGGAGAGGCGATTGATGCGAGCCAGATCATGCCGTGAATGTGCTTCGCTCCTCGATTGAGCAGGCTCCAGCAGTCAGATGTCCCTCGGAAGCCTCGGTAGGTGTAGCGAAGACAGACGTCAAGTCGGAAGAGCAGAGTGTAGACAGCCCGCCGATGGAGGACGATGTCGCACGGGACGTAAACAGAATGGCTGGTGTGGAGGAGATGTCCTACGATTAGCGGACCGTGTACCGGAGATCTGTGACAGCCTGCGGAGGGACTGGATATGAATGTTTTGACGGTAGTCGATCTGGATCATGCTACACCTTTCCGATAGCAGTATGTAATCCCTCTCGATCATGCCGCGCTTCGCCAGCGCTATCCTCTAAGTTGCTCCCGACCATGCTGCATTTCTCTAGTATCAGCCTCGTAGTCGCTCTCGATTACGCTGGGCTTCTGCGGCACCAGCCTCCTAGTTAATCTCGAGATTACGCGCACTCTTCTAGAACCAGCCTCTCGATCGCGTCCGATCACGCTACGTTTCTCTAGTAACTTTTCCTATGCCATACTTATCGGCTCCTACCGAGCTTATTACCTTTACGCCAACCTCTGGTTAGCCAGTATAGAATGAATTAAAACACTTATTAAACACTTACTAAAACACTCTGAACCCGGGGTTAGTAGAGATCTTGGCTATATATAGGATATCTAGTTAGAGAACACTTATAAGTAGTTTCTTTAATGCAATGCCTAACTTTTAACTAAATAAAAGGTTGGAAATAGAGGTAGAAGAAGCTCGTAGGGTCCTTAGTGTTTTCCTACAAAGACTCCCCGTATACGGAGCCTACTAGTCTACTTAGCGATACGCTAGGGCTTAATATTCGGCTAACTCCGGGTTAGCCAGCTCGATATTAAGTATAGGCTTAGATGCTAGAGAGGAAAAAGGGTATTATAAATGTTAATCTATAAAGCATTCTCGGTTTAGAGCGCCTATAGAGCCTACTAGTCTGCTTAACGAAGAGCTAGGGGCTAGATAGACAATTAACTTCGAGTCGGCTAGTACGATATAGAGGATAGGCTCAGATCCTATAGAAGAGGCAGCTCGCGGGAGCATAGTATTTATCTATGAAATAATCCTAGTTGGATCGCCTAATATAGCACATATTTCTTAAGCTAGCGATCTTTATCATTCCTGGTTATCGCGGTAGTAAGCTTAATAAGTCTTATCTCGGGAATCTTACTAAGATCGTTATCCGCGGCTATATTGAACATAGCGGTAAGGAGGAAACAGCCTACTATAGTTCACGAATCCGGCTCGATCCTTAAAGTTGGAACGCTACCGGCAACTAGTCTTAGTCTCGGTTATAGATCCTTTTCTTCCTTCTCCTAGACAGAGAAGGCTAGGCCAATGGTTATATTAAGCGCTCGCCCGCGGATCTAGTAAACAGCAAGGAGATGTGTCTAGGACACAAGGCGTCTATTAAACACCAAGCGAGGGATCGACCTAACTATAGCTAATACGAAGCTTACCTACGGATTGGCAAAGCCCTTAGACCGGCGAATAGCATAAAGCTAGGAGCCGGATCTTAGGGTACAAGTCGTCTCTCGAACAATCCGCGATAGACTAACCCGATTATAATCGATTGCGAAGCTTATTAGTATGGTCACTATAGAGTTAAGGCCGGATTTTTTAGTAGCATAACGCGAGAATTGACCCGGCGATTGATCAACTTACCTATAAGCGATTGCAAAGCCTAATAACGGCAAATAACTTCTCCTTACCCTAGTAACGTATCCCGCCAAGTAGCCGGGTTAGTATAAGAAATCACCGTCTTAGCGGGCGCGTCGTCGCGTATACGGTATATTGCGGGTATATGTTACTATTAGATCGCTATCGCTATTACCGCTATCATCGCTGTTACTGCTGCCTTACTGCTGCCTTACTGCTGCCTTACTGCTCCTAGTAATAGATTAATTAGGTGTCTCCGCCGCCGCCGAAGTTACCGCACTACCGCTACCGCCTTCTAGCTACGATCTCGCGCTTCTTAATGGCGCTACTAGTATGCCTTCGACCGACGCGTTAGGGGAGGAGGAATTTAATAACTTTAATAAGGAGGAGGTTACGGCGCGGAACCCTATATACATTCGGCAGCGCGTTTGCTAGTAGCCAATTAGTAAGGAGTAGATCCTAGTTAGAGCTATATATATAATAACATATCCGCAAAGTGGCCGGACTAGTATAGGAAATAACTGTCTTGGCGGGATACGTTACTAGGGTAAGGAGGTGGTTGGGTAAGGAGAAGTCATCTACCTAACAACGTGTCTAGTAAGGCATTAGGGGCCAGGGAAAAGCCAGGGTCTAGATTTTATAGACGAGGCGATAATTCATCCGGCGATATAATAGGCCGATTGTGATTACTTATAGAGCTTGCTAGCATGAACAATATAGGACGCTAGAGCTAGCTAAGCGTTAGGAGCTAGATGTTTATAAGTATAAGGCGTGTTTCAAAACATGACCCACTTGGTATGACTTGGCCTAACATAGGTTATAGCAACACGTGTCAATTAAGGGCTCCTCTACGCGATTTATGGACGTTCTTAGAGTATTATATAGGCTTTTATACCCTCCCCCATTGACAGAGACAGATCAATCTATATACAGTTTGTCGCTAGTACTGCAGTTCTCACTCCTTACTCTTATTTATCCCTATTGCCTCGGCGATTACGTGATCAGGCCGCATTACTTCCATTAAGGCGGTAGTTTAACTGTTGCGACGAGGAATGACCGAGGCACAAGATCAGCGAGGAAGCAGTTCAAAAGTCACTGCAAACCTGCACCTGTAGAGGAGGGTGGGTATCACTACTCTAATATACAGCTCAGAGTCAGGGATATAGCAATCTCTACCCCCGCTACCTAATCACGCCATAGCAGGCCTCTGGTTCTAACATTAACGCCTAGCGACCGATTATTAGCCCGATCACGGACGCCTACGAAGCTTATTAGCGTGCTTAGGGGAGAGCCAGGGCCCAGGGGCTGGCTTCTCAAAGATGCACTATATATAGAATGCCAAGGAACAAAACTCTTCCTTATAGCTAGCCTTATAAGTTGATTACAGGCCACCCATGTCTAGGGATGTAAGGTGTCATGACACATGTCACATGACACGGTGTCATGACACACTGTGACATGGACACCTTGACACATTGTCACATCATGTGACCCTATTATGTAATCAATTTTGAGTGAAAATCTTGATCCTCAGGGTTGGATACTATAGAATGAACTATTAACAATGCCTCCACTACACGCAGTCTGGGCCTATTGCATACGTTCTAAGTCCAAGAATGGACCAAAACAACAGTCCACTTTTATATGCAATTACTGCAACCTTGAATACAAAGGAAGAGAGCCATTAAGGGCTGTTTAGCACGTTCTGAAGTGTAGTGATGTTCCTGAAAATATCAGGGAGTTATTTGCACCTTAGCAATCTAGCAGTCAGAACAAGAGGCCAAGGCTTGACAGTTATATAGACATAATCACTCCAATTCAGCAGGTAGAGGCTACTTCTTCCTATGCTCAATGGATCTACTCTACTGGCCTGCTATTATCAACAACTGAGCACCCTGGATTCCGCCAGTTCATCTCTCTAATTAGGCCAGCACTACACATTCCATTAAGGTATTAGCTATCAAACAGCCTTCTTGATACTAAGTACAACAAACTTAAGACTATAGTTAATACTCAACTGCAAAAGGCATAGCGAATTAACCTAGTTACAGATAGATGGTCAAACCCCCGCGGAGATGCTATTATCAACTATCTTGCTGCAGTTAGTGATTAAGTCTACTTCCTAGAGTCAGTGGACACTCAAATTGATAGGCATACTGGCCAGTATATTGTAGACAGGCTTCTGGACATTATTCATAATCTTGGCTAAGAGAAAGTGGTTGGATTAATAATAGACAATGCCTCCAATATGAAGAAGTTATGGGCTCTCCTTAAGGAACAGTTTCCAAGGCTTGTTACAATTGGCTGCTTATCACATAAGCTGAACCTCCTTGTAGGGGATATTATGAAGTATGCTGCTATTATAGCTATTTAGACAAGGGCTCTTGAGGTAGCCAAATACTTCAAAGCCTATGCATTAGCCTCTGCAGTTGTTCAGAAGTACGTATATGAACTTGGAATCAAGCCCCTTGCTTTCTAGGTGCCTGGCAAGACACGTTATTAAGGCAGGCTGTTTATAGTAAGAGCTCTTGTCCATAACCAGCCTGCAATATAGCGAGCAATCTGGTTACCTGAGTTTACTGCACTATAGACAACAGCTACAATAAGACAGGCATTTGAGCCTATTCAGAAGGCTCTAAATGATCCAGACTTCTGGCATAAACTACAGTTACTTTAGAAGTACTTGGAGCCATTCCTTTAGGTTACAATCTCTCTAGAAGCAAACCAACTAAGACTGTCAACTGTCTACATAAGCATATATTGGCTTCTAAAGGAGGCCTGCCAAAACACACTTGTTCTACCCTCTAAGTCCAAGGCTATAATATTAACACGGTTCCTTCAACAGATCTACTATCCTCTTACTGGAATTGCCTACCTTGCAGACCCAATTGAGAGAGAGAAGAAGGGCATTAGTATTATATAGAGCCAGATGGCAGGCATTAAGCAGTGGCTTCAAGAAGAATGGTGCAAGGACAACACTGAAACAGCCAGCCTTCTTTATGCCAAACTATATAACCTCAGACTCAGAGCTGCACTATAGGATGATGAGGTTGAATAGGCTATATACAAGCATCAGAACCTGATGAATTGGTGGCTCTAATAGCAAGAAACTGAGCCTGAGGTTACTGTATTATGCATAGTAGCATTATCAATCCAACTATTAGCAGGGGCTGTAGAGAGGAACTGGTCAATCCATGGCTTTATTCATAGCCTAAGGAGGAACAGGCTGGATCATTATAGGGTGGTGAAACTGGTGTACTTGTTCTGGAACCTCAGAATCAAGATGAATGAGCGATTGGGCCCTATAGAGGATAATAATGATGAGGCAGAGGAGGCAGACCCAGAGGTTGACAATTGGTCACGAGATATAGCTGAATAATCATGACACATGTGTCATGTGTCGTGTCATGACACGTGTTGTGACATGATTTCTCCATGACACATGTGTCCTCACATCACTAGTTGTACGTGACCTCGCACAGAAGCTACTAGATAACTCGCAAGCATACAGCTGACTTTTGGTAAACCAACACGCGCTAGCAGATCGTACGACAAGCTAGGAAAATCCTCCTCCGGTCATGGATCTCACAGGGGTACTGCTGAGTCCCTCCTCGAAGAGACATTCAACTTCAAGTGATCCAACGCAAGCCACCAAATCACACGACAGGCCGTTGATCTCTTTCTGCACTCTGTTCAGCCTACACTACGGACTGACAATCACGCATGCTCACGATGGGTCAATTGAACGAATACGGCGAAGAAAGTGGAAAGCTCTCCATTTATCACGA
Organism: Septoria petroselini; assembly: GCA_022559915.2. Lineage (NCBI taxonomy): Eukaryota > Fungi > Ascomycota > Dothideomycetes > Mycosphaerellales > Mycosphaerellaceae > Septoria > Septoria petroselini. The sequence goes on from JAFJTQ020000084.1 coordinate 40,423, forward strand.
CGACGTCGTGCGGCAAAACTGCTCGCTGGAAGAAGCACCATTTCTAGCTGGTGGAGCCCCGAGACCGACCAAGGAACGATGCATTCCGAAGTACTGCCCCAAGATGAACCTTTCTGGAGTTGTTTTACTGGTCTTCCTTATGGCATTCAGCTCAGCACTCACAGCTAGATACTTGAGAGGATCCAGTAATGCCCCAATGTCCAGACCGCAATATTGTATGTACTGTCTGCCTCGCTAACTACATCAACACCTTTCTGACACTCCATAATCGACAGCACCGTTCTATGATCACTTTGAGGTACCGATTATTGTTAAGCACATCGACCCATACGTCGTGAAGAAGCCGGATCATCCGGACCGCATTTTCACCAAACGCCCATCCCCTGAAGTTGATGCGGCGTGGGACAGACTTACGAAATCGAAAGTTTTCATCCCGCTAACGGAGAAAGAAATGCGAAGAATGGGAAAAGACCCGTCGGTTGCTGTGAAGATTCCAGATGGCATGTCTGGAGGCGGATACTATGTTGGAACCGAGGACACCATTCATCAGTTGCATTGCTTGAACTATCTCAGAAAGACTTTGATCCACAACTACCATTACTACTGGGGCGAGAAGTGGGGCTTCCGACCACCGGTCTCGATCCAGCACCATATGGATCATTGCTTGGAGATAATACGTCAGCGTGAGTCGTCCGCAGTGTCCTTGCGTTGAAGCATGCTAATCACATTTGGAGAAATCATGTGCAACGTCGAAGTTGAGCTTCATACGTACGAATGGAGGGAAGGAGAGCCTGGTAAATGGCCAGATTTTGGGGTCCGAAAAACCTGCAAGGACTTTGATGCAATGCTGGATTGGCTGGAGGAACACCAGCGTCCTGACATTGTGGACTGGTGGCATAATATAACCATGCCAGAAGACGCCAAGAAGCTTCCTGCTCCGGTCGTGAAGCTTGCTGCGTACTTCGATAACGACACATGGATCAATTCGGCTGGCGTACACCTTGGTCCGTTACCCGGCCTCCGTGAGAAGGACTACTGTCTTGGCTAGGAAGAACACGCGTGTAATTACTGCGCTAGGTAATGTCTACACCGGCGATGAAATGAGACCTGTGTCCAGGATTCTGATTACGCACGCATGTACTCTGACATGTCTATACTAGCATTGTTTCTATTCCTGTTTTAGCTGAAGACGACTATTATAACGCGAGAAATCGGCCTCGAAATTGCCATTTCTTTTCATGTAGCGTCATTTCCTGCACCATATAACCGTTGCATGTCGCATTTCTGCGACATCTGCGCACTTCTCGACATCCGCGCACTTCTCGACATCTGCGCATTTCTGCGACATTCTCGCGATTCTGCCACATTCTCGCACTTGACTCTATCGCTGTTTGGTCTCGTTCCTACCGAGGACTTGCACGCTATTCTCAATCATTTTCATCGTCTACACCCGACTTTCTCGCCTTCCGTGGCGTTGTCTCCGTACGGCGTGACGCGCTCTGCCTACATGAGGCCTCCGGGCTCGATTGATGCCAACAAAGAAGAAGAGAGAGACCGTACATTAATGAAAGCTTGGAAAGACGCCGTGCACGAGGCTCTGTTGGCTTTGCGCGCAGGCTAGAATACATCAAACCTTCGCCACGCAGTCGAAAATTATCGTGGTCTCTTATCGGTTCGTGAAGTTAAGTCTGCGGATGCAGTGACAACATTCCTTTCTTTCGGCCAAATAAAGCCGATATATCTAGAGATGCGCAACTTCTATTGACAACGTAAGCCATCTGCTATCAGCCGGTGTGGTCAGGCTACCTCAGGGAACTGGAGACCGCTAACAAAACATGCAGCGCCAAAATGCTCTCCTAGTTCCCAGGACTCCCTACAGCATAGAATCAACGTCCTCTATAGGACACGACCATGACACATCTGCAACAGTCAGCTTCAACGGGCGGTCTGCACGATTCCGAGTTCTCGTTCCATCTGGGACCGACTCAACGCTATGGGACATGCCGTCTCGCAGATCCGACCTAGTCTACACACGGTTAAAGGCCATCTCGAGGAGTTGGTCGTTATTATAGACTCGCTGGACCTGCTAGGCGTGATTTCAGCAGAATCTCAACTCACGACAGCTCCAACCCCTTGGAATCGCATAATCGTCATCTCACCGCGACGCTCATCTTTGCCCGTCATTCCAGGCCATCCAAAGCTCCAAGGGCGCCTCATGTCTGAATAACGTGTCGCCTCGGACGCCCGACGCAATGGCAATTAGTCGATCAGCCGAAATGAAAGTAATCTTTGCGAGGCCGTGGGACTTATAGCAAGGCTCTAGCTCCAGAAGGATCTCGACAATCGAGAAAAGGGTCATAAAACAAGCTGATCGATAGAGACTTCAGTGGGTCTGGAGTCAGATCCAGTGTCCGCGAGAGCCTGTAGGTCTACGAAAGGAAGGTTGTACTCTTATACGCACAAGCATGGTGCACGCTGATGCTACTTGGAGGTTCTGCCTTCTGTGTTCAAGAGAGGTCTTGTGTTCTGGGAGAAGAAGATGGAGTGGCGGCGTGCAGAAGAGTTTGGCGGGGAAGTAGGGCGAGAAAGTGCGGCGGAGAAGTGCGGGGGAGAAGTGTGGCAGCGAGGAGCGGCAGAGAGATGCAAAAAGATGCAGACGCTCGAGGGCGCGCAAGAGCAAAGGGGGTTCTTGGAGACGATGAAGACGACGACGAGGATCAGGGGGACGACAACGACGACGGGGAGCAGAGGGGGGACGGGGACGGACAGGAGAACTCCATGGCTGTTAAGAGAGGAAGAATAGCATCTTCGGTGCCTCCAGGTGGCGACTCCGCGATGGACGAGGGTCGTGCCGGCGGCTTCGAAGATGCAGATTTCTCCACGAACATTGCGATTGACGGCGATCCACTGGTGACTTCGAGGCTTGGACTCGTCAGAATCATTGTGCGGTGTCGTGGATCGGGATCGAGATCTGGTGATGGTGGTGTCCTCCCGGGCGACGCGCTTGCCAATTTCAACTTGGCTGCACCTACCTCTTCATACACGTCGGGGCAACAACGCGTCCCGCGCAGATTGTTCCCTGCCTCGACACCTCGCCGCCACCGACACACGATGACCGGCATAGAACGCGCTCGCTCCGACACCCGCGATGACGACAATCGGCCGCTCAAGCGCCGCCGACTCGAGTGCCTGCAGGTCGCCGCCAGCAGCGCAGCCCCGGCAATGCAGGCAGCAGGGCATATCTCGCGGGCCGACGCGCTCCGGCAGTGGCTCGCTGCCATGTCTGCAGACGATCGCGTGCACGGCAGTCCACCCATATCGTTTCAGATCATCACCGCTCCGATCAAGCCGAATGACGCGTGTCATTCAAATGGGCGCTGTTGCGTGCTTTTCTGCAGTGCACCCGACACGCACACTGCAGAGGGAGAAAATGACGAAGAGCCGTATGTCGCGTGTGCATATCTGGACAAGAGCGCGGAGCGGGCACAGCTGCACGTCTACCGGCCCCGCGAAGAGTTGATCGGCATGCAGACCATCGAGGACACAATGCGCGTCATCGGAGGCTTTGATGAGGGTGACGAGGACCAGAGTGAGTCCGACGACTCCGAAGCCCTCCATGCGCATTGGGATTTGACCGAGGAACGCTTTGCTCTAGCAGCGCCAGAGTTCGGATGGGGTGCGTTGGTCGTAGTCGCATCGTGTTTGTGTGCTCGCCGCCCAATACCAGATCTCGTCAGCTTCTGGGCGCTTTGGTCGTACGCCATGGCTATGTTCCACGATGCTGCTGGTGCTGCCAGCGTCGACGCTAACCCCGCCGTACTGGAATCTGCTCGCCGCGCCATCTCAGAGACCTGCCCCTCCAGCAAAACAGTCATCGAGCAAACCCATCCGCACGACGGTGCCAGGCCTCCTCTCCGCGCATCCACTGATCACTTGGCCGAGATGAAACGAGTTCGTGCTCAGGCCGATCGTGCTTGCAAAGCTCTCGGAGACCGGGCCATGCTGGCCAGGGAGCTTTCTGCTGACGCTGCCTTCATTGCTTCTCTGGCTTGCATTGCTCTTGCCAGATGCGACTCTTCAGCAGCAGACTTTGACAATTTTGATGTCAGAGAAACCATTGCATCCGTAGAAGCTTCACTCGATGTCCAGCGCAAGCTGACTAGCAAATTCGCGCGTAGTGAGGTCGCCCGTCTGGAGCAGCAGCTGGCCACACTCAAGGCGGGTCTCATCGATGCCAGCAGCCCACTCGAGACTGTGAGGCAGCGCATGTGCGAGCTGTCTGGTTTCTTTGCTTCGCGCGGCCTAGAGTACCAAGGTGAGAAGGTCTTGATCAAAGCAGCCATGGCATCGTGATCGTGCCATGCCTCTCGGCTCCAGACAGATCCTTGCAGCCCAAAGAGCCCTCAATACCGGAATCAGGAGCGGAACGAGGTACCACGACGCCCTCGGCGTGAACTCCATGAGCAGGTACATCATCTGCACAGCCTCGTTCACGAGGAGACATTTGATGATGGACACGAAGCTGTACATGAATGTGATGCGAGTTCAAGCTGGGAAGTGGAGCAGCAGAATGCGCGTCCATGTCCTATAAGACTTCGACTGAGCGGGCTGTTACAGCAGTAGAGATTGATGTGCAGCCATACGTACAAGCGCAACGACGGGCATGTGTATCGCCATTCAGATACCGCATCAGCCTCGTCGTACATTCTTCCCTCCCGTCCGCCGTCGTCGATGATGTATTTGACGGGGTCGTGCAAACGAACACGCACTTTCTGTAGCTGTGGAAATCTCATTCGTGCTGGGTATATTTTCACGTGCAATCTCTCCAGCATTGCATTGGGAATCACAGTGCGCTCCGTTGAATCGATGCTACACGTAGACGAGCGGCGGAACTTGCTCTCGCGCGTGCAGAAGGCTCTTGTCGACAGGCAGTCAGGAGCGGTGGAGTGATGGCTCGTAGAATTTCAAGGACGTGACGTGTACCGTGTGACGCCAAGGTGCTCGTATTCCCCACAGTCGGCGATCAGCAGATCCGGCCCGCCCGAGCGGTCTCCATGGCAACGCCCGTCCTCCCCGCATCTTCTCTCAACACCTCCGTGCATCCTTTCCTTTCCATTTCTTTCTACAACACACTCTCGAAGCTGCAATGACAGTAGCCGTCGAGGCCTGGATCGCGCACTTGCCGGACATTATCACGTCCGTACCGCCGCCAACACCGCCCCGAGTCACAGCCACGAAGAGAAAGCGCGCCCACGACGAGCCCACCGGCACACGCAAGGCTCCGCGACGACGTGTGCTGGCGACCATGGACGCGAATATGGTCGCTCGGAGGACGTCGCCGCGCAAGAAGAGCTCGCGCACTGGAGACGAGGACGGAGTGCGCTCGAGAGTAGGAGATGATGGTGGATATGGGCAGAAAACGCGTCCCGATGGGGAAAACGCAAAGCCGCACGATGGGGAGAACACAGAGCCGCGCGCCGCGGTCGAAGGCGACGATGCGGCGGAGACACCACGACCGCTGGCGAACCTGCGCTCCCTCCGCGACATTCCGCCGCGGCCGCTTTTCGAGCACCCGACATCGCCAACGAGAGGCAGCCGCCACGTGTATGCGCCCTCGACCGCGTCTTCGTCGTCCACAACAACCATGTCGGCGGAGCATTCGGGCAGTCGATCACGAGCAAAGAGTCCGGTCAAGAACCACTCGGATCTCTTCTTCGCGGACCATCGAGTACGCTTCGCGCCCAATACTGCCAGTGTGCAGCTTCCCCCCGACATCAAGGCCCTCAACTCCAAACTGCACGCTGTCCGTTCGAACGTCCACATCATCCCTCATCAGATCATGGTCAGTACTTGGTCTGGTCGCTACCGCTGGCAAGGCGATATGCTGACACCTTCACAGGATGCGGTCAAGTCTGCGGTCCCTGACGATGACTTGCCGATTTTCGACCACACTTTCGATCCAAACTGCGTTCGAGATGGACCGGACCTGCTCGACGAATTGAAGGAGATGACCGCCATCTGGAAAGCGACCTCTCGTGCCAAAGCCCTCAGCATTTCCGAGGCCTCCTGGAACTGCGAAGTCCACAGTCGGCTCTTCCGAGAAGCGTTTCGTCTCTTTCCGGGCATCCTCCATGAGAATGTTACCTCTGCACGGCCGTGCAGAGCTTTCCTTCCAACACACGTTGCAAGCGGCAGCATCATGGAGTCAAAGCTGGTCGACTACACGGTTCATCTCGAGTCCCTGCCCGGCAGCGCTTTCGAGAGCGCTGTCGCCAAGCTTCTGGACACGCAACCTGCGACATGCCAAACGATCGTGCAGACACTCTATCATCCCGTCCGCCTTCGACCGGCAGCCATGTCCGTTGAGACCAAATCTGGCTCCGGCAACGATGATACTGCCAAAACGCAAACCGCCATCTGGGTCAGCGCGCATTTTAACCGACAACGGAGTCTCCTCCGCGCTGTGCATGGTGACAGCGCCGACCAGATGGCATTGCCAGCGCACGTGGTGATCGTCTTCAACGTCAGCGTCATGTCCATTTCATATGCTCTGGAGGTCGGTGAAGACATTGTGATTGTCCCAGGTCAGGACATTGGGCTGCCAACGACGCTACAAAGTGGCTATGCGTGTCTGGCTGCACTGCGGCATCTGGCCGCCTGGGCAGATGAAGAGTATCGGGCGTGGATCCAAAAGTATCTTCTAGGGTAGATGTTCTATCCCAACAACCTGTTCTCGCGCATCTTTTGTCCCCTCCCATCTCGGCGGCATATCGTGACGGGCTGGCTGACGAGCTGCGTGCTCAGCTCTGCCCGCGAGATGATGCGCACGCTGTTAATGAAGTGGGCGGCGGTCTCGCTGCGCGAAGCGGGAAGGCCGAAGCGCTGGAGTAGCTTGTGTAGTGGCGCGATGCTGTTGTTCTCGAGTACTGGGCCGGCGCTGGCGCATGGCGGTGGTGGCGGCAATAATGCACTCCGGGATGACCAGATACGGTTACACGGGACCCTTGCAGTCGTGAGCCGATATCCCGACGTGGCACTTCGCCCGAGTGCTGTTCTGCGGCGTGTACGGTCTGGTCTGCACAGCTGTGAGGACATCGACGGCGCGCTGCGTCTGCCCTGCTATTGCCCGCACGGTGAACAGGTTTGGGAGAGCACTTTTCCTTCTTGTTCATCCCCGATCCAAAGGCGATGGCGGCAGAAACGATGGAATCGACGGCCGCGGTCTCCACCATCAATGCCCTTCGCATATTCAGCATGGGCTTACTTGGAGGAGATTCCTCGCACCCGCCTCTCTCCAGATTTTACCTACTGGGTTTCGCCATGAGTAAAGCACAGCCCTTAGCTTTTCTGGCTACCTAATGACTGAGCTAAGACTGCCACCGTCAAGACGGGCACAAAAGCCTTGGCCATTACTTCGTTTTGCAGAACAGACGAATAGCTAAAGCGATGCGTCGCATAGCAGTGATCGACGCTTGCATGTTCAGACTCGGCATTTCCGCATGCGTCTGATGCTGCACCTGGAGCTGATGGGACGGCTATCATTTTCTGGGCTAGTCATGATTCATTCATCGCAGCTCCTAGGCTTATGGGAGTTGGGTAAGTAAGCAATGCATGGCGGTCGGTGATGAACACATTCTTTTGGCGGGCATGTTGCATTTACCACCTCTGGTCCGCAAGCACCCGCTCCGATATAACCAGGGACCAAGCCCATCGCACCACTGCCTGCCTGTGGATCCAAGACTCCTACGCAGGAACCATGAGCGCCTTGCGGGAATGGAGTGCTGCGACCGGACTGCACTGCAGAGCTGCCGTCGCTAGTCTTCGTGGGACATGACATCCGAGTGTGGCTCTTTCTATGAGGTTGTGAGCATGACCATATCAGTGAGATTACATATACATATAGAGGGCCAAAGCTATCGACATTCGACAGCAGCTCTGGCAAGGACACTCCTACTAATCTTTTAACTCGAGTTCCATTCGAGGGCAATTCAGGAGAAGTAGAGACCAAGGCTGAAAGTGAAGCAAGACCTCTGCCATCGACAGAAGGTTGAAATCGGAATATCAGGACCAACTCATCCGTGAAGCAACAAGAAAGGATGTATCTTGAACTCACAAGTCAAAGCAAGTCAACGTATGAGTATAAGATCCATGAATCACTATTGTCAAGTCTCACCCGGGAGGAGAGTTGGCAGAGACGCAAGGATAGTTCAGCCTCTCCATTACGACTCTTCAATTGAGCTGAAGTATGGCCAGTGCTAGTTGCTTAGGCGCGAGCCGCATTTACTGTCCATTTCCCAGTAGCTACGAATACTTGTAGGACGCGACCGGTCGTACGTGCTGCAAGTGAACGGAGCAAAATTGCCTAGATGTGCACATTACTCTGGAAGGCTAACGACTTATATAGAGTCTTATAATCGCGCGAACATTTAGAGCCATAGAACGCTCAAAACTACAGTCTGCAAGAAACAAGTGGCAAACGTTCGACGATGTTGTAGCTCTGCTACCATCACTTCGCCGCATGCGAGACACATAGTATCCTGTGCGTGTGGCTGACACCCGACGACGATAACAACACATGACTGTCAAGCCAGTGAACCGGCTGCATATTGGGTCTAGCGTTATTAACATAGATCTCGATTAAGAAGATTCTGAAATGCTGTGCGCGGAAGCTGCTGGCGCAGAAAGGACTGTCTATGTTTGCGCGTCATCTGAGAATAGGTGGCGGTAATCGATGGGATCAATATGATGCTGTGCACACCATGTCACTTTTGAGCATTTGGCAACGCAGCCAGAGCTGGGTATGCTCGTCACTTTGCCGACATCGCTTGTACTGGCCAAGCTGCTGCCGGCAGGATGCTGCTTACTGTCACACCCCCTGCAGCCGGTGTACATCTTTAAAGACCAGCTGCCCTCTCGTTATCGTTGCGGTGCCGTCTTGCTTAGAGATTGGGACTAAAACGCTAGGCAAGCTTCTCTAAAGCGCGATTCTGTCCTGCAGTGCCGCCACCTCTCTCGCCAACTCCGTTGATGTCGGTGAACGCAACGTAAGCTTGTAAGGTTATGACCGACTTGCGTCTTCGTCTTAAACTTAATGCTACTTAGCTATTGAAAGAGGCGCCCGACTCGTTCGGCGCCTTGCTCTTCGACGAGCTTTCTTCTTTAGTGCGGCAAGTCGTTTCCGCACGTTATCCGAGTCGGGATTCTTAGCAGGTCTTAGGTTGTAGTTGGCTCGTCCTCGGCGGCCTTGCGCTCGAGGAATAGCTCCATGTCGCTCGTTGTTCGAAGCAATGCCAGTCTTCATGGACTTCACTGCTCCGGTTGTCAGCCGGGACGAAACAATACTAGAGAGATTGACGGTCTTCGGCATCAACAAGCGCGTCTGCGACCATATCTCAATACCAATAGATGGCAGTTCCAAGCATGCCTTCCGATCGAGCGTGCGCGTTGCACAACCAGTTTTTGTCACCACTCAAGATTGGCTTTGTGCCGAGACTCTCGTAAAGAGGTAGATCGAGCGATTTGGTGGGATTCAGCGGCGTTTTAGCAACGGTATGTAGGTTATGGATGCTACGACGATGCGATGGGCGCTTTCTATCTTACTCGACACTGAAGACTTCTGTCGTTAATCAGAACGAGGGTGATTCAGCTGTACCCCTGTTGTCGCGATCATCAACGAAATCGCTCATAGCAAGCGCAGGCACCCTTAGTGGCAGATCTGACAGAAACGAGGGCCGCGAGGTCAGGGACACTTCAATCTGCTACGACAGCCACCACCGGAGTTATTGCGTCAATCCACATGGCTTTCTACTTGGTTCAGATGTCCAAGGGACCGCGGGCACTCGCATAGCCACATTACTGGGCAAGAAGGCGACAACACAGTCTTTGCCTACTAGGTCTCGTTGTCTATACGAGCCTTCCGTGACTGGAGTGTAAAGGACACGCGCTCACGCATCGCGGGAATTCCAGTGGCATCCCTCGCATGTTCTTGCTAGCTTTCCATTCGGCCAGCTGCCAGAAGCAAAGCGATCACTCCAATGTGCTGGCAGCGCCCTTCTCACCCCTGGTCGCAAGAAGCATCACTGCAGCCTGCAACGCCTGGTCAATCTCAAGACCCAAGCAATTCGTAGGCCATTTTGGTACACTAAAAACTTACTAACGTTGCCCGTGGGGCCCCCTGTTTTGCCCGCCCTACACCGTGTTGGGCATCGTGCAGAGTACGGCCAGCGTCGATGTGACCCCGAGCATCCTCACCGAAGGCTCGCATTATTACATCTGAGCCGATGTCCGACAACTTGGGGATGGTGTCAGACCGTTCTGCATGCCGTCCATGACCACAGAGTTGCGCGATCTCAGCTTTTGAAGCCTCAGTTGTTGATTTGTCACCTCAAGAAGTCGATGAGATACTACATGCAAGCATTGTACGATAACGGCTGACATGTTCTTCTGGCGGACCACGTTCGTTGAGATCGTTCGCCACGCCTCGTCTGATTTCACGCGTGTTCTCCGTCATCGCTCGCGTAAGAGGTCAGTTTGTTCCCATTATGGCATGGCTAGAGGAGCTACTGTAGCGACCATTGCCCACCACGCCAACAATCATTCTCTACTCCAGATCCGCCCAAGGCTGGAGTGTTATCCTCCATGGAACAATGACCCAACTTACTACCTCCCACGATCTGCATTCCGTCTTCGCTAGAAGAACATCGACGAGAGGTGCCCAATCTCCTGCTTCCTCCGAACGGGCACTGTTGAGATCGAGTCTCTTCATACGCACAGCATGATCTGCTACAGTTTCCAATCTTTTGTGAGCGATTCCTGCAATCGAAGACCACCACGTCCGTCACGAGAGTGGGCACAACTTGCCAACTCTTACCTTTGTAAGGACAGTGCTCAGCTCTCGATTGGAAGCTCTTTTATCGTTCCATCAGTCGAAAGGGACGCCATTGAAGAGGTCTGGTAAAGAGCTTTGCAAACCTGAGCGCCTTGTGTTCATTGAATGGGTCACTGTCGACGACCCAGTCCATTGCCATGCTTCGAGCAGACTCGCTCAGAACATTGCGGGCATGTGTTCGACAAATGTCTCCGGGCTTCCGCTTCAACCCAGTTTGCGCTTGCCTTTCATTGTTGTGGTCCAGAAGAGCGTGGTAGAAGATTGCATATATGGCTACATTATCAATCTCAAATGCATCAACATCACGGCCTCGCATATAGGTGTTCTTTCACGCCCAACCTCGGCTAAGCATGTCCTCTGTTTGGGTAGGCGAGATGCGGTTAAAGAGTCTTGTCCAATGCTACTCGCATGGGACGATTCAATTCGACGTCATGTCGTGTATCGTGACTTGCTCGTCCTTTTCGTGGCTATATAGGGCCTGCTTCGTGCGTTTGCAACATCGAAAGTCGTAATTCTTGCTATACTCCAGTTCCCCTAGGCGTCAAGGGCGTCGAGCATGCGCTTATAGTGCTTCAACAGTCGAGGCGAAGACAGAGCGGCGAATATCGATGGTTGAGGCTTAGGTAACGAGCTACGGCCGGAGGACTCACAGCAGAAGGGGGTATTTGAATAGATTCTGGTGCGCGGAGGAGAGTGATAAGAAGGTTGAGCATTGCTGCTCGCGAGAAGTAGCTGGATGCGTATGGCAACGGAGGATAATATGCAGCGATGTCATCACGAAGATGCGTTGTGTGAAACAAAGGTCAGCGCAGTTCGACGTACGTAGAGAGTCACAACTACATGCGAAATGAGCGATTCTTTCAGGCAGTCGAGAAGAGGACGTCCTTGGCTTGCGAGCGATTGCACTTGCAGCTACTGTCTGTATCGTAGTCGTCCTAAGTGGCTCACTGCGCACGTTGGTGCTGATCAGTCCTGGGTTTCTGTTCCGCTCCAAGAGCGATTGTAGACCGTGGAATATGTGGCTCCCGGAAAGCGCCATCGTCAGCATTGTGGGGCACCGAACTGCTTAATGTTCTTGACGGTAGGTCAAAGCGGATGCAGAAGTTTTTGTTGATACTCAAGTGTTCTCGGGCCGGAGAGGTCAAAAGTTGTCCAAACTTGCTGTATACCAAAATTCGACTCATTCTTAGGTATGAAAGCTTGGACAGATATGATCGCGAGGACCAGTTCTTGCGCTACAGTATTGCTTAGTCAAACCGTGACCAGGAGACCAGCATCCGAAATGATATGTTCAATCTTGAGTATAGCATCATGCCGGCAGAAAGTGAGCAGAGATCGGATACTGCAGAAGAAGGGCCACGCAACGGCAAGTGGTGAGTGTCGGCCAAAGTAACAAACGTGGACACAGGAAGACTTCTCTGAGATTGTCTTTACAACAGCTGTTGTTATTGATATTGTCGACTTGCATCTCAGATGTGCCGAGCGTTACCGGGCGCATGCAGATCATGAATCAGATGAGAAAACAGGTCGACCTCCTTTTAGCACTTCTCGTGCGACGACACCATCCTGTCGCAGACATGATCATAACGGTCCTGCATGGCTACAGCCATCTACTGTAGCCGGATCTCCTCTTTCCGTCACCCCGCCAGACCTCCTCCTTCTCCAGTCTCTCCGCTAGAATTGTGCCTCTCTCGCATCCGTCCTCAATCTGTCCAGAGTGGACGATGGCGACCGCGAACATTCTTGCTCACGCGCAGACAACGAATACACGTTTGTGTCAGCGCCAGTGTGAACTTTACGGACATGAAACTTGCTGCAAAGGCCCAGTTCTTCAAGTGCTACTACAGGACACAACGTCAGAGCTCGAACACCCTTATCCGCGTCATCGTTGGCAGCGTTGAACGTGGCCGCCGCAGTGGTCAGGAATTGGAATAGCCGAACTGCAGCATTAGCAGGCAGCTGGGTTAAAATGCAAACTTGCTGTCGAAAGATTAAGCCCACTGGCGCTTGGACCAGGCTAGTGATCCGCAGCTCCAGAAGAGTCCAGGAAACCCCCCCCCCCCCCCCCCCCGCCATCGCCAGTGATGAAGGAGAGTATCGCGCCCAAGGTTCTTTAGCACTTATTACGGTTCAACAACTTGCGCCTCCCTAGCGAGGCACTTCTCGACTGCAGTTTTCAAGCCTGAATGTCACCGGGCCATAAGTGCCAAAGCTCTGGGCGAGCGCGACACAGAGTAGCTATTTTTGGGCACTGCTTTAGGAATCGAACTGGACTCACTTGCTCACAAGTCTGCCCCAGCACTCGCAAAGTTGAATCTTGGTCGATTTGAGCAGATACATCAATATTCAGACCTACCATCAAGCATCCGCTCCAAGCGCCAGATAGACTCTAACGTGCGGAAAAGCAGAGCCGTATCTTGCAGCTACTCCAGCAGATTAGAAACCCTGTCTTTGCCTTTTCCCACGGCGATGCCCCTGAGAGCAACCCAAGAGTCGCATCACCATGCTTCGCCCAAGGCCAACAGGCCGATCGTGTACTTGATCAACGCTGCCATTGCTGCTAGTAAACCTACTGACTCGCGCGAAACATCCAAGATCCTCCGTCAGCTGGGAATTACCCTCTGGCAATCCACCATGTAGCTCGATTCGCTGCCCAACCCAGCAATGGACGCGCGTCTATCTTTTGCGAGCAAAGCGCCCCGTGGCACAGCAATGCCCGCTCTAGTAGTTTTTGAATATGCTTTATCCAAGGCTTTTGACCGTCTGGCCACGATCCCATCGTTCGTCTTGCCGCTCCGCACACGTGTGAATCTGACATTTGCGGAATATGGACACAGGACGATGCGCGTCCAGGCCCACCACCGTCGTAGACCGATCTGTGGGAAGATCTCGCATGTTTCAGCAACCATCGCAGCAGTTTTGATTTGATAACAGGTCTTGAACTATAATTCCTGACAGCTTCTAGCACGCAAGCAGCCGCCAAGGAAGCCTCCTCGCCAACAGCGTGTCAGTGCCGAGGAATTCGATTGCGGGCAACTTGAGCTTGTCCCAGCAGATGGTCAACTAACGGCACAGAGTACACGCAGATCTCCACCCCTACTGGCACAAAAGGAAGACGATCCATGCAGAAGGATCCTCAAGACTCGCCAAAAGCTCGAGAATAGCAACGCAGATCTGCGATCCTCATCAGTTTGAATTCACACACGGCACAACATACTAAGCGATCATCTCGGAGTCTTAATGGCCATCGTCGCTCGCATTATGGCTGCGTCTCGCTTACCATGTTATCGCTTCTGCACCGAAACCTGACAGCAAAGTCGTTGCAAGCTTGACATAAGGAGCGAGAAATCTGCAGAACATTGAGTGTTCGAATTGCTTGGTTGACGTTGGATTGTGCAACGAAGATCAATCGGGAGCGTAGGACATTTCTTCGTGGGGTCAATTCAATAGATATTCCAGCCAACGATACCATCCCTTGTAAGCCACGCAGGACTTGTGGGGTCTCAAGGTCACCCAGAGCGATGTTGAAAGTCATTACAAAAATTTGATTGACAGCTGAGCGCATGTGGTCTCTTCTACACGAAATCAAGCTGGGGTCACTTGCATACCTCTGAGGGGGGTTCACGAGAATCAGGATTGCAACAATGAAAGGACCGTAATGCTGTTGCTGATAAAGATCTGGCTGACCTTATCCCCAAAGTCACCCATGCTGCCGCCATGTCCCTTGCTGAGGTCTGCCGATTTCCTCCCGACTGTGTGGATTCAACGCTCCTCACATTGCATCATGCTTGTGGAACCAGGGCCATCGCATCGAGAAATACGGTGGCGCTGACCCTGGCGAAAGCAGCCACAAAGCAGAAGTCACAATCCGCCAAAGTCTGCATTTGAGCTTGCTTGCTTGCGGCGCGAACTGCTAGATTCCCTGTGGCACTGTAGAATGTGTGGTGACTAAGCCCGCACTCCGGATGTGTTCCCAGTGAATGATGCTCATTTCTGGCTTGCTGCAGTAGATGACAAGCTGCGGCTTGGAAGGCAATGATGCGTTGTATCTGGCAGAGGTCGATTCATTTTGCTTCGGCAAAGTATGCTTGAATATCACGAAAGGGGAATGGACGATAGGCCTTCTGCACTGGGAATAGCCAGTACTGACGATTGAAGGCTCGACGGGGCTCAAGCCTGCTGCGGAAGGAAGTATTGAAAGGAGCTCGAGCATCAAACATGTGCCTTTCTGTGGTCATTGTTGACGAGCCGAGTTCGTTCGGAAAAGATCGAGATTGGATCACGCGTCAGGCCATCTTAGCGGAAGTCGGT
Source organism: Septoria petroselini (assembly GCA_022559915.2). Taxonomy (NCBI): domain Eukaryota; kingdom Fungi; phylum Ascomycota; class Dothideomycetes; order Mycosphaerellales; family Mycosphaerellaceae; genus Septoria; species Septoria petroselini. Next base: position 55,622 of record JAFJTQ020000084.1, read on the forward strand.
GGACGATCCTTGAGAAAGAGGGTAAAGCTGTCGTCTGGAATCCAGTCCTCTTCCAGCCTTTGCGATTCCTGAGAAGTTCGTGGAAGATTCTTGAGGAAGAGAGTGAAGCTGTCGTCCGCCCCTTGATCGTGCCTGACTGGCTGCTGACCATTTTCCGTGAGCTTTTCTTCCTCTCCCTGTTTCTGCAGTGCGTGGGAAGTCTGCAATCCGTCGTTTCGGGTCTCTTGTGATTTCTTGTTGTTGCTGCTTGTGGCTGGTCGCTGCTGGCATCGAAGCGACTTGGCCTGCACACTCTCCCACGTCACTCCTCCATCTGACGAGATTTCCCAAGGCCCTTCCACCAGCTTCTGGAGCTGCACCTTTGTGTGTGGATGCGCCAGTGGAGCGCTGTATACAGCCATTGCGGCCAGCGTGTCGGGCGGGAGATACGTTTCGAGTCGCTCCGACGTGGCTGCCAAATGGTCGCAGAGGCGGACAAAGTCGTCTTGGGCTCGATTCAGCGACTGCACGATACTCTGTGCAAGAGTTTGGAGCTGCCAGTCGCCCTTCAGGCTTTCATTTGGTCGCATAGGTGTACCCGACGGGTCTTGTCGCTCCGATGGTCGCATTGTGCGCTTTCGTCGTGCGAGGGCCACCACCACTCTCCTGTGCTCACTGTCTAGGATGTGTGAATTGGAGAATGTCGGAAGAGGTTTGTGTTTCACACGATGTGAAGAGAGGGGGGACGTGGTGGAGTGGCAACTGCTGACCTCACTTACCTCACATCAACTCTCCAGTCACTGTAGTGTGAAGGTGTTACCATGGAGGTGCACTTGCCTTGCACATCCTGTGTCATAAATTTTATAACAGGATGTGCGTGGAAGTCGCCATGTCGGTGGTGCATGCCGATTCTCTGCAGACCTGCTTCTAGACCTGCAACTTCTTGCGCTCTGCAGGTCTGCAACTTCTCGTTTTGTTGCTTCTTGCTCTGCACCCGACGTAGTCACGGCAACATGGTGATCATGTATGTAGCTGTATGCATTTGTGAATTGATTCTCTACGCCTCAGTAAGACTCGCCATCATGTCTGCCGCAACGACGCTCTCCGAGGGAGACGTGCTTTATCAGGAGGCCGTAGAGGAATTCGCTGCTCTCGACGATGCGACAAAAATTGCTTCCTTGAAGCAATACTTGATCAACAACACAAGCGTTGCTAAAAGGAACGCTCTCCTGCTACACTCCCGTCTGCGCCTCTTCTTCGAACTCGACCGCAACGCAGCAAACCAGTTCCTCGACTCGTTCGGCGGCTCCGGAGTGCTTACCGGAATCGTAAGAGTCGCAAATGTCAATTTGCTCGAGGATCGCTCTGCGATCGCCACAATCACACGACGATGGCCAGACTGGGACTGGACAGTCCCAAATAATCGGACTCCAGAAAAATGGACAACCCGATTGCTTCGCTCCCTGCGCTTTCTCGCGAAGCGCACACTCTCGCACCACACCGTGGTGAATGGTCTGGAAACAGTCATTATGGCGCGCCTGACAACCCGGACGAGGAGGCACGGTGCCTCCAAGAGTCCGCTCCTAACGCCAGCCGACCTGAGCAGATTGTGTGACGAAGTCAAATCGGGGCGAGAAAGTTTCCTGGATTTGTCCAACTTCACGGAGCCCTCGGGCACGGCGATAGCAGATGATTCGACGATGAGCATCGAGAATGGACGACCGGCGACTCCTCACTTGGACGATTTTGGTTCGTTCATCACTGATGTGATCCCTGCGGCGACAGAGGCCGACACAGACACTTTCGCTTGGGGCAGCGAAGGAGATGAGGAACCGGAGCCGGAGGAGAACCAAGGTGCCGGGAATCAGCAGCAACAGCAGCCACAACAGCAGCAATGCCAACGGCAACAGCAAAGCGGCGTCCGCAACAATGCCGAGGAACGGCCTGCAAAGCGGGCTAAAAAGGTCGTCGACCCAAAGAGGGACATGGCCCGGCTCGCCGACAGCCTTCGGGCGGTCGAGAAGGAGGCGCTCGCAGCTGTTTTGGCCGCTCCCAGCGGAACTCCGGAGGAGAGGGAAGCGCTCGTGCCACTAATGCGCCGACACCAAAGTGCGATGACGGACTGTCAGTCCTTTGCCGAGTGGATGGAGTCTTCTGCGGCTGTGACAGGTGAGTAGATTGATTGCTTTGAACGTTTTGTTCCGCCTCAATACTTGCTCGTTTCGTTCCTCTAGTCTCGTGTCGACGTCACCCTTGTTGAGCCTTGCATGAATTGTATCTCCAATTCTGCGGCACAGTTGTAGGCCATTCCAAAGCCCTGGACATGGCAGTACCGCGCTTCTTGGCGCTCTTCTTCTCGCAATAGTGGGATCGCACCGGCTCGCAAGATGGTTCGAGCAGGACAGGAGAACAGTACACTGCAAGCGTGATCCCTCTTGTCTGGGCCCGAATCAGACTGGGGCATAGCGAGCCGTTCGTTCGTAGCATACCTACGTCTCATGCGAGCATGTCGAGTCTGATTTACGACTACTCCATGCACCTAGATAGTCTTCTTGAACAGGAACCACAACTCCCAATGGCGTAGAAAGACCATCTGCTTCGCTTTGGCCGCCTGTGACTGTAAACTGCGTGCATTTGCTGCCGCAACCCTCTGCAAAACACCTCCTGGCAGGATGTTCATGTTAGCCTTGCGTGTAGTGTCCTGATCTTGTCATGGATTTGAGCAAGCTCTTGCTATAACATTCATTGCTCGCTACTTCTCATATTCGCATTGTGCGAATAAGTGCATGATCATTAAGGTCTCCTCTCGTGCACTATCTTGTGGAGTCTGACTACAGCTGCAGTTCAAATTCTTGATAGCAAGTCAGCCTACAGATCCAGGCTTTTGACAAGATCGTCCAATCTGAAGAAACGATGACTTACTTGGCATTGTTCACCCCCGGGGGAGCGCTCAGTGTATCGGCGTCGGAGCTTGGTGACGATGGCAGGTGGACATGCTGAGCTTAGCATTCGGAACATGGCTCCTACAGCGGCACAGCTGCCACAATTATGAGAGTCGTGCTGTGTGGTAGTGGGTTGCTATGTCGTGAGATCTGGTTCCGCAAGGTCTTCTCAGCGAGCGTAGCAAACTCCGGGAGCACGATCCCAACAATTTGACGTGGGTTATGTCGGGTGGTGAGCGTGCGGACCACGGATCACACAGCTCCAGCTCGACAGGAGTCCGACTAAGCATTGGTATGACCAAATGTCGCTCCTGGAAGTTGTTGAATTGAATGTAAAAGTCCGTCCATATACGCTGCTTAGCGCACTGCCCTCTTATGACGCTCTGCCGGCGGCATGTAGTATTATACCGAGCGCTTCGCGGTACTCCACCTTCGTGAATTTGTAGTTGTCTTTTTGAGACTTGGTCTGACTGAGAATCATCCACATCCTGTCCTTGATGAACATCTTCAAACTCCGAACTCATCCCAAAGGTAGCAAAGTGGAAACAATGCGTCCGTCCACCTCATTGCACTTCTTCTTGCATTCAGAAGTTCGTCAGTATGTACTAGTGTGCAGTAGACCTACCCATATAAGAAGAAAAGCATATATGGCACCACTATACATGTGTACACTAACCCGTCAACCCCAAAATACACGCCGATCCCTCCCGTCTCCCCGACGTATCCTCCCTTTCTCGATCTTATAGCATCCCAAATATTTCTAATCGGAGCAAAGAAGAGGCCTAGGAAGCAACCAAAAGTCAACGCACAGGCGCCTCGGAAAGGTTGTCACGGTCTGGAACCGCCTACACTTTCATCACCGCCGTCAAGGCGAACAGACACCTTGTCCATCGCGCGATCATCACCGACTCCGTCTATGAGCCAGAAGGAGAATTGAGTGAGGACCAGAAAATTGGCATGGTTCGCTGCGGCAGGGCAAGCTGCATCCGCACTGTATGGCTCTGGTCCACCTCTGTCCTGTACTCCCAGATTATCCGCCCCCTCCACTCTGTTTTGGGCGAGCGGGAGATCGTTACAATTCCGAACCCAAGGCCCGCTCTTGTGATCCCGAATCGAACAGACTCTTACGTCACACCCGCTTGATGGACTTGGAAGACCTGAGGTGCGTATAAAGCGATATGGACTTCATTGGGTATGATATCGCTACCAGGCCGCAGCCTAGACGCGACGCCAATTTGTCTGGTCTGCAAGACATTAGCAGTGCGTGTGCTCGGATGACTGGCCACAATGAATCATTCGTCTCTATATTGTCCCATAATCATCACCATCATTTCACCTTGTCACGTAGAGATGTGTCTTGTATGAAGAATAGGAGTGCTGGTGTTCACTAGACAAGGCTGCCGTGCAGTCTCCTTGGCAGATAATGCTACACCGAGCCTCGGCAAACATCGTTGCTTCACGTTCTGTATCATGATCTCGATGACTGTCGTCTTCGCTGTCGCTGCATCAACCTGCGCACTACCTTGCCTGCGCACTTTATCTCCTACATTGTTTTTATTCTCATTGTCGCTCTTCCCGTCCTTGGCTGGTCATCTGATGACCTGGTGAGTTTTGATGAGAGATGCCGGCATCAAGACTTAACACCGACATCAAAACACACTATGGACACCAAGAGTTACCACCGAAAAGCCCCACTTCTTCTGCACCCTCACGGACGATCAGCACAACATCGTTCCGACTAGCTACCTCTTCTTTTGACCAGGCAGACGTTCATTCGCTAGCAGCCCCTGCCCCCGCTGCCTCGCCGGTTGCGTCATCTACTTCTCCTCCGGCAGGACCTGAACCTGTGTCCTTAGCAGTAAGGCGGTGTCGATGCAGTTCCCCTTTCCCAGACAGCCGCCATAGCACAGATGCTGCCAAGAACGTTAAGCCGCTGACTGGAGGAAAGAGAGTCTCGTGTCGGTACGGGCTCGTTCTCTTGCCTCCTAGCCAAGTGAAGCTGATGTTATGCAGAATAGATAAAACCAGCCTAGCCTACCTCATTCCTAGAGAAGATCTCGCCCATGGCCTCTTATCTTCGCGTGCAGCACTAGCAAAGTATCACGAGGTCAAGCTTTTAGGAGTCGCCGCAAAGTTTTACATTGCGATTGTTCTTGGTTCGTAACGTGCTTACAGGAGCAATTGCGGCAGGAAGCAGGAAGCAGAAAACCGGCGGGAGAAAGTAGGCAGAGATAGCGATGTAGGGGAGGCAAAGAAAATGGGCTGCGGTGACGCCAAAAAACAGATTGCATACTGGCTCCAAGTCTGGGACATGCCGTTTCCTAGAAGGTGGCCGCCGCGTTCGGCTGTGGCGAGAGTCGTTTAGCAAGTCTGCTGAAAATGAATACGTAGATCACGCCGTTCGCACCATTCACTTGCAGTCTCTGATGTCTGCTCGGAACCCTGCGCCTGGTCTTCTTGTCCGGAGATACTGACACTCAAACTGCGACCGCGACACAACCACCACGAATTCCTTCTCTTATGTATTGCCGCAGACAGATCATACCTGTCGCGTTCATCTCCCTGCAAGTGTTACCGCCCGTTGGGTACAGCATCGCTTTTGTCCTTGAGATTGTTGTCAAAACGCAGAATGCCCGCTACGCCAGAACCTCGTCTCGTATCGTTTAGTGTTGCAATGGATCCAGCCTTGCTGAGATACCTCTTGGTCTTGGTCCTTGAGAGTTGCAACGATGACGTCCTATGGATATGCAGGAAACTCGTATTATATGTCTCGTCGAGCGTTGCACCAGTGACGCTCTCCCCGCCGTCGTCGCATGCAAAACTGTAATCTCAGCGAAAGAGCCTCGTCCCTGGCTAAAGCAGTTGACGAAAGATTCCACAGACTACGAACAACTGCCTAATCCTCGCCTCTCGGACAAGGCCTCGTAACATGAGTTCTGGAGATCCCGTTCTGCAGCTCATGTCGCAAATTCCACAGGATGGCACGCTTATATATGTGCGCTAGAGGCGAGAGTAGTTTCCGCTAGTCCTTCCTGCTTGCTCTGTTCCCTGCCTGTCGCTGAAACAACGGGGAGAGAAAGCCAACAACCAGCTTCCAATCATGCTTGTCGCGCCATGACTTTCTGCTTCCAAATACTTCAAACACAAACTGGCATCTAGCTTGTTTTCGATCAGGCCCTAGTTGCAGTAATACAGTCGCCTCTGCTGCTTGATGTTGCGGAAAGGGGCGAGGCAATGCGATGTTCAATAAGGGTAGGCCGAACTGATTGGAAGCATCGGTCGTCATGAGTTGAATGTAAGAGTCGATGGGTACCACAGTTTGAGAGATGGCGCGCAGGTGAACGCCACTGATGCAGAGCTCGGTCTTGGATTGCAGCACACCTCGGAAATGATACGTGGAGCACTACGAAAATCAAGCTGTGTCTGGTGCTGGACTTCCCGTAGCACTGTCTCGCCCCGAGGTTGGTTGGCCTTATCACTGCTGAGCCCTGCGAGCAGATCGTTGCGGTGAGCACAAGTTGGACCTCAATTAAGCTAGACCTCACTTGAGAGTGGATGGAAATAACGGTGCGGCGAAGTGCAGGTGCTTCGGCGTACCAGTTCAAGTCACTTGGAGCGCCATAGCATCGCAGAGAAACATGTCACTTGGAGAGAAGAAGAAAGGAACTTGAATTGACCTTCTGACGATTGCCCTTGAGCTCAACACAAGTTGTCGATGGGCAGCTTGCCTTTGCTGCTAACACTGCCTGTGCCACTCGTGACACCTTTGCGAGACTGAGCGAATGATTGTGGGCTTTGTGAGGAGTAGTGGAGGTCCACGACATGCGGTGGGGTTGATGGCGGCACGGCCACTCCATTGGATGTGTTCTCGAACCCAGGGCAGACCATGGGCGAGCTCCATGTTGCTGCCACACTTAGTGGTGCATGACTGGAGTTGTAATCGTAAGACGCAGATGCTGGCTGCAGGGACCAACGGGTACTGTCAAACGCGGCAGTAGCCAGATCCGTAATCGGTTCGTCGGAAAGCCATGGAGCGTACGTATATGCTGAGGATGCAGGCGGAGCCGGAGTGATGACAGCAACAAGCACATCTCCTTCTGGCGGTGGTTGCGAGCTTCGTACCGGATCGTAGCGTGTCTTTGGATCGAGGGTCACTCTTCACACTCGGCGACTCAGGCTTTCTCTTTCAAGGCAGCCATGCTTGATTTGCTAAGTTGCTCGGATCGTAGCGCAGCTTTGGATCGAGTCTCACCACGACCTCTTCAAACTCGGCGACTAAGGTTGTATCTTTCGAGGCAGGCTTGGTTGATTTGCCTAGTACCCCGAATCGCTGACGCTCGAAGTTGTTGAACTCCTCGTTTCCAGAGCTGTCTCCCTCACTGCCACCGTCCGACTGTTCAGATCCTCTTGAAATTCGGCGACCCAGGCTTCGTCCTTCCAGGCAGGCATGCTTGGTTCGCCAGGTTCCTTGGAAAGCTGGCGCCGAAGCTGGTGGGCCCCCTGGTCTCGGAGGTGTATCGCCCACTGCCATCGTTCGACGGTCCGTGGTTGTCGTCGAGTGGGCACGATGGCACCCTGTACTTCGTGCAAGTAATTAACGCGTTGTGCCACGTTACTGTCGGCCAGCAGTTCTTCATCTTCGTCGTCATCAGATGCTTCGTCTGCCTTGTACACTATCTGAGAGTCATCGTCATTCACATCGTCATCGTCGAAGTCTGGATCTCGCACGCCGTAGAAGCTTGCAGGCATGTGGACGGTGGACGGTGGACGACTGTGCAATGCGAAATGCGCGCCGTGGTCGCGGTGCCCCTCGATGCCGTACACATGGTAGAACATCACGCAAGCCAAGCGCCACATCAATACTCCAGCGCAGCTGCCGGCGTCGACCGCTGCAGGTGCTACTCTTCACCCGCGAGCCCGTCTCATGATCACCGCGAGTGACTTGAGTTCGAGCACCTTGCATCACACCTCGCACCTTGGACCTACCGCCGCGCCGAACATCGCTCACGATCGGAGGATGCTGCAACGCAAGTTGCCGTACGTGGCCGGCTTCGATTCATCCAACTTGCCACCAAGCTGGTAGTCAAGAGCATGGGGTTCGCGTCGTAGGCCCTTCCCTTGCAAGAAGCTCGGCGTGTGTATTTGTGCCTGTGGTCGCGTGCCGGCAACTCCAATGAAACTTCGTCTGCGTAGTGGGGCGGTGGTCGCACGCCAGCTCTGCTTGTCGGGGCTCCTCTCTTCGATCTGCGTGTTGAAGCCGTGATCACACGCGGTCAACGGCCTCGCTGTCTGGAATGTCCCTGTTGTTTTGTGCAGGAAGTGAGGGATGCGCCTCTGTAGAGCGTACCACATCAATGCGGGACACTGATACATGCTTCACATCATCCTGGACCATCTCGTGGACAGCAAAGACCGGGCTGCTGTGGAGACATCATGTCGAGCCTCCGCGGACAGCGGACACCGGGTGTCTGTCAACACTCCACGCCGACCCCCGGAGTAGAGACAGTTGATCTGACCGCGAGAATTCAAGACCCGTTGCGGCAGTCTCCCGAGGTGGTCACAGCAAAAAGAAAACTCAGAAGCAGCCGCAGTGGTGATGCCTCTGCCGACCCGAGCAATCCTCAGGTTCGGTTGCAACTTGCGACGGTAGTCTTCTTGTGCTTAAGCTGTCCGACGACGACGATGGAGTGTCGTGGCTCCCCGTGGTGAACCAGAACCCAGATATGCCACCGCCATTAGAACACCGCGCTGGTTGGCGCTGCCTCCGTTAGTCAGCAACCGCCAATCGTCACGACTCAAGGATGTCCTAGTGGCCTCCTCCCCTCGCTGCAACCGGTGGCCTGGAGGCTCTCGGCGCAATAGCCCGCGTCTGATGTGCGCGCCGACGCACAGAGCTACCATCCACAACTCACTCCATACGCGAGTATCGCAACGTCGAAGCTCTTCAACAACGGGCCAGTCATCGGCGACACCTCCTGCTCAAACACGTTCTGGTGCTTTGTCATCAGGCCGTAGGCTAAGCTGACAATGACGGTAACAGTTCCAACATTTTATCCACCTCTTGCGCGCGCGTTTCTCCTGGTGCCTTTGCCGCGTCGACGATGACATTTTTGTCCGTTTTCAGCTTCAGCAGCGGCAAGATGCGCGCGTCTGAGTCGGTGTCCTGCCCGCGTCGATGGCGACTCGCGAGGAGGCAGTTCACGGGGTGTTAATTCAGTGGGCTGGCCTGGGGAGAAGCGCGATGCGGTGCGGTGCAATAGCCTGGGCGTAATGGCGCAGTGGTCAGCGTCATACCGCCCTCTACCACTGTGAGCGGATGCGTAGTGTGTAGTTGGAGTGGATTGAAGTGGAAAAATGAGTGATGAGGAGCGAGAATGAGTGATGAAGTGAGGAAAGGACAGGTGACGGAATCTGGCAGTGCCAAAAGTCGTGGCGCGCAGCCTCGCTTGGTCTTTTTGCCTGTCTTGCCAATACTCCTGCCATCGTCCTGCCTGTTACGTCGGTGCCTCGGCGCGGGCCACGTACATCGGCAACGACCTGATCCACGCATTTGGCAGCTTCGACAACTACACTGCCCAAGTGTACAATCACGCGCTGGCTCGGAGCTTGTTCGATTCTCAGCCGGAAGCACGAGCAGTCAGAACTCTTCGGAAGACACGCATACCAGCATCTGAAACGTATCAGATCGTGGGAGGACAGGGCGCAACTGGTCAAGCGCTCTGCTCTAAATACTGACGTAGACCTGGAGTCTGACATGGAGGGTTTCAGTGCGGTGCGGCCACTCGAGCTGGACCTGGGAAGCAGAGATCTAGGCACGTAGATCTGACGAGGAAAAATCTGGGTAAGTCGCGGCATAGGCGAGGAGATGGAGCGCAAGAGGGAGATCTGGTAGCTGGAGGTCCGCGGCTCGCCACGTGCTTAGACTGAAGATGTCGACTTGGCCATCCGGCTTTCAGGGCTTCCGCGGACAAGGTGGGGCGTACGTGCTCGACAGATGGCCTGTTGCAGTCGGTTTCTTGGTGATGTGAACGGCAAAGTGCAGTCAGCCAGTTCTTTTACGATCGGGAGTTTCGCCGGTCAAGTGGAGCACCACGTTCATGTATATGCTGAACTCGTTTTCCCACGGGCAGAGTTCACTCATCCACCCTGCAGCGCAATACCATCATCCTCATTCTTGGCCCCATCCTCTACCAAATCCGCTCAGCCATCACCACCAGCCTCTGCAAACGTACCAACATCCTGGTACTGGTATCTTTCCTGGTGCAACAGCCCGCAATAGCCTCGTCACTCGCTTGAGATTTAAGATCATGGCCTCTGCGAGGAAGTGCGAAGTGTCCTGAAAGTACTCCCACCTCTACAGTATAGCGTGGCGGACTGTTTGTACGCCTTGGAGAAGACGAAAGGCACCCCCACGCTGTCCACCGGCCCACGTCGACCCAGATTACCTTGAGTGCTTTGCGGCCTGATCCACCTTGCAACCTATACAACACCGTCGACCGAAATACGTTGCCAGCCAAGTGGCTAGGGATATGCGCATCGCGACCAAGGCGCGCTTGCAGTCGTAGCATCTGCTTCCACCAATGCTTCTGAGAACAGTAATTCGCCGGCGGCAGTTTTGTCGGCTGTCGATCAATATGAGCTTGAGGATGAGCCCTGTGATACGAAAACTTGGCCATACTGAACATTATTCAACCCACAGCCAACAGCAGCAACCCGCTTCACCTTCCCTCTTCGCTGATCGGTCTCATCTTGACCTGGAGTACGATTACAATCAGCAAACAACTGTGATCGACCCACGTCGATAAAAGCACACTGAAGACCGTGACAGATCTCGAAGAAGAAAGAAGGTCTAGAACTGTCATACTGCGAGCCAAACATCCTGCGAGCAGACCTCCTCCGAGCACTCAGCAGCATCGCTTTCGAACAAACGCTACGCTTTCGAGCAAACCGTTATGCCCTCAAGAGTGTTAACCGCGTTGCATAACTTCTGCCCTGTGCATACACTCTGCTCCTTCCCACCCCACTTTAAGAACTTTCCCCGACGAAAGGCATTTTTTGCTTCTTTACGTATGGTGCCAACCGCTGAGTGGAAAGGCTTTCGGAATCGTGATAGGCTGGGGAGGAAATTTTTGGCGCCACCTTATTCATCTGCATCAGCTGTACCTCGTGCGTCCGCTGCTTGAGCCCTTTCTTGCGTGTCTGCTGCGTGATTCCCTTCTTATGTATCAGCCGCTAGTGCAGGCAAGCGTTGTGACAATCTAAACGCCCACTCTCTGCATATCACTGTCTGGCACGGGCGTGTATAGGGTGTGACGAACTCTTGGTGCCATTTTCCTGCCAAGCAAGGCACGGTGTTTTGCCCTCTTCAGGCTTGAACCTTGCGGGCCAGCGACAACGACGCGGCGCTGGGGTCGAAGGTGTCGCAGTCGACGTTTTAGATGCGAATTGACAACAGTAATGTCTCCTCCGGTGTTGTTGTTGTTAGTGGGCTCGGCGGAAGCCATCGCTGGGTCACGGCAGTGAGGTAGATTGGAAGAGCTGGTGGCAGTGGTGGGTGGAGGTGTGAGGCGGTGTCGTCGGCGCTCATGGATGAGCGCAGGAGAATCGTGTCGTGTTCGTGTTCGTCGTATGTGTCTCAAGATTGGAAGTCGCATAGTGTCGCACTCGAGAAGTGATATGCGTATGGCAGTCAAACATCACTCTCCCGCTAAATAAGGCCGCATCCAAGGCACTGGTAAGAGTCTAAGTGAGCAGAGAAGTGAAGGAATCAAACGATCAAGTTGTCTCAGCTTCACGAAAGGTGGAGGCGAGATGTGATGTCAAAGTGAGTACAATGTCCACTCTGCACCGACTTCATCGCCTGCAACCTCCCTATCTGCTTCTTGTGAGATCTCACCTACAACCTCTTTATCTGCTTCTTATGGGACTTCGAAGCCCGCCTGCATTAAACATTAGCAAGTGGGTCTGCACTCTGTGTCAGGCAGCGCGCACTTCTGTGGAGTACAGGATAGTCTGGATCTGTCTGAGCAAACTTTGGTCGTCCTCTCCCGACGTTGGATCTACCTCCATGGCTTACTGAACAAGCCGCTCGATGCCCCAAAGCTTGCTGAAGTAGAAGTCTCGCTGCCATCCACACTCTTCTCCGACGTGGTCGGCGGTCTGTGGGTCAAACGCTCCATGCTGCGCACAAGATGGCGCACTTGAAAACACGCCACCCCCGGGCCTTGCAGTGTCTCTAAAAGCTTGTTGTTCCTCTGCTGTAAAGCGGTAGACGCAGCCCCGCCGGCGCCAGCTTGACGGCTGCTTGCCCTGGGACCACCTGCACCGATGCCACCTTGCTGATATCCGCGCCTTACGCGTAGCGCTTAATGTCCGCGCACTGCTTTGGAGGCAGAGCTGGCGCTCTCGCTTCCGCTTCCCCTCTACATCCGGCCGCATAGTAGTTGCCCTCAGGGGAGTACTGATCTTCGACGAGGCCACCGAGCGGCGCCGGAGCAGCATGGCTCTTCGAGACCTACCCCATCATCGGACCAGTTGAATGCTCGAAGCTTAAATGGAGCATGTGAAGATGGTAAATGTTGTTGTCCTGCCACTGAAGTTGCAAGACGATTGTGGTGGCTGTGATTGTGCTGCCGCTATGGTCGTAACAAAATTGCCTGGCATGGCACGCTGCGGCGTTGTAGACGCTGCGGGACTGACCATTTTCTCGAATCGTCTCGCGCTGTTGCCCTGTAGCGCCTGCCTCGCGGAAAATGTCGGGTATGCTCAAGGCAAGTCTGCCTGAGAGCTCAACGCATCGCTGAAAGATGAGCGGCGTTTCATGCAGTGCTGAGTCGAGTATGAGTGAGCGTTTTTGGTAAACAGATGGAAACAGATCGGGATCTCGGCATCGCGGCCCGCGGCCCGCTTGTCCGTTCCGCTTCTCTTTTGGCCAATCGTGCGCGCCCGGAAGTGTAGCCGGCCGACAGCCGTCGCTCGGTATCGGAGTTGAAGAGCATGCTGAGACATCATTTCCACAGCATCCATCTCCAGTTCACTTCCTGTTCTGACTGCACCATGCGTTCCAATACGAACCTTCCGACCAGACCTGTTCCTTCCAGTCTCGGACACAGCGCCATCGCGAGTTGATCATTTCACCATCACTCACCGCGTCACACAACCCACCATGGTGAAGCACGCGTCCGACTCTGAGCCGTCGCAGTCGCTCTTATGCCTCTGGACGAACCGCCGCAGACTCGAAATGCTTCTATGACATCTCTCCCCGCCGCCCGCCGACCCCACCCACCGCTCCCAAGAACGCCCATGGCGTATTTCACCACCTCCTGCTTCGTCGGAGCCAGATGCCGAGGAGGAGGTCAAGAGGCGCCGAGACCAGCTGTAGAGACGGGCAAGGCCTTCGGTGGCACGTCTGAGGTGGGCCACAGGTGCAAGAGAAAGGAGACTCGAGTGGAATGTGATGCAGAGACGGTCGCTGCACCGGAGAACAAGCCAGGGGTTCCCCGCAGACAGCAAAAGTGACACGTCGATGCCTTTAGAATAGGCCTTTCTGTCATCAACCCAAGTATCGTCAATCTCTGATAGATGCCATCGGCTGCTTGGCTGGACCATTTTGACGAGGATGCGATCAAGAAAAAGGTAGTATAATGGGGGCTTCGTTGGCTAGGTGGAATGCATTCTTGGTTGACAAGCTCGACAAGGTACCAAGCCGAGCGACCTGAGATGCCCGACACGTCAAGCTCTCCACATGTCAGGATGGGTGCGTGAAGTGCATTATTCAATCTGAAAGTTTCGATCTCCGACAATTTCGACTACACGAACAAATACAGTTGCTGCAGTCTGTTGCATTGACCCAAGACTCGCTCACGACTCTCCTCCATACCTCTCCACGTCAGCCTGGTCCATATGCCGCCCCGCATGTCCTTGACCGCCATCGTGGGTCCTCCGAAGATGCATCTCGTGCAATGAGACCGAGCGTTTCATCCTCTTTGCCTGACGATTCGCATGACCGTGACTGAGAGAATGTACCTTCCCGTACTCTCTCTTCTCCACCCTAGCCAATCACTTCGTCAATGCTTGCGGCGTCAACCCGTTCTTGTTCGCCTTCCAATCGCCCTTGACCGGGTACGATAAACGTTTCAAACTCGTCGCTCCAGATGCCCTCACGATTCGCCATGACTGCCTGACTACCCTTTGTCAAGTGTCCTGTTGCAAACGCCAGCCGCTTCTTCGCGTCCTTGATCTCCGGGAATCCGCCCGTAGCGAGAGTGCGGTTCAGAGCTGCCTATTGGTTAGTCGCGTAAGAGCGCATCTGGCAGGGATCTCGTTTTTGTAGCAGAAATACCAGATTGCGGGCCAATTCGTCTGCCGGCAGCTGATGGGTTCAGCGACCCATTGACTCGGACAGCTGCAGATGAGCCGTGCGAGGACCGGTCTTCCCTGACGCCAGAGTGCTCGGGCAGATTCCGCCAAAAAAGACAATCGCAGACATGCATAGCTCTTTACAGTGCTTGGTGTATACAGCTCTTCAGTGCTCATTTTAAATGGCTCTTCATGGTGCTTGCTCACCAGTCCATGTTGTGAGTCGATTGACCACTCCACAACATGCTGCCGTTGCTGGTGGCGCCGCCGTTCGTGCGGCTGGAGCTGGGCTTCTCGGAGGGCAAGACGATTGCAGCTGGGCAACGAGCTGCGATGCTGTCGCAGCGATAGGGCGTCTGGAGGATCTGATGTAAAACCACGTCGCTCTTTGGTGATCGCGGCTCCAGCCATCGTGAAGCATGTCTTTATCAATATGTGCCAGTTCTACATATCGTTCTTCTCCATGTGGTCGTTGTGGTAGGAACAGGACGTGGGCGTTTCCAAAGTCCGAGCCCGATTCTTCGTGAGATTTACTCGGATGTAGGCGCTGCATCTGCAGTAGATACAGTCCATGTAATGGTGGTGAGCGACGACCGGTCGGCGGGCTACGGCCGTCTGATGCCGATAGCAACGCAATGACGTGTCGCTTGGCCTTCGCACCAGGCCGTTGGCGGGGGGAGAAGTCATCGAGTTGAAGGCGGCGTCGGTTCGGGGATTCGAGGGTGTCGGCCGGGCATGGTGGGTGTTGCTGTAGCACCGAGGAGCCGCTGAATACAGACGCAATGATCGCCGAAGGGGGACAAAGTGGAGATGGCGGACCCGCGAGGCCAGGAATGAGCAGCTTCAGCTGTGTGCCTTTGGTGCCCCAGGCAGAATGGAGGCAGCATCGCTCTTAGCGTGCAATCGGTCTTGTTGACTGCATGTCAGCGGGGGTGAGGAAGCGATTCTAGCCCTTGTACTCATAGCTGCAGCGCGATCCGCCGAGAGACAAATGGAGATGACCATGATCGGGAGGTTTTGGTGCGGGAGCGCTGCACCAAAAGGCGCCGGCCCTATGCGACTGGGAGGTTTTGATGCGCCGCGCCCGCACCAAAACTTGTTCGCAACGTGGCTGGGATGTTTTGATGTCCCACTGTGCACCAAAACTGCCCGGGGCCGCTCCACAAAGGCGACAGACATGGCTGATTTAGTTCAATCGTGATTGCAATACGAAAGTGAGAGTCCGTCGTGATATGCTTTCTGATGATACAGAGATTTCAGGTTGCACCACATTGTATTCCATCGCGACAACAAAACATACTGTCCCACCACAGGCCATTCCCGCAGCAAACATGCAGACATTCGCAGATCTTTCTCTTTGCTACACAAACAAACGTTGTTGAAGCCAGTATATTCCACCTCACACATCTCGCTTTCAGGTCTCGCTGTCCTTCGACACTTCGGAGACATGTCTCGCACGTCCATCGGCTGAACAGAACAAAACAGTGGGCAACATTCTTTCTTCCTCCACCCACTTCTGCTCTCCTCCGACATGTTGTCGTCAACTCCGCAGCGCTCGATCGACGCTTATCGCGACGTGATCGCAGGCTTCATTCTCGACCCGCACTCTCCAGGACCTTCGGATGACGTTGTGCGCTCTTGGTATGCACAATCGGACGCCCAGCGCGAATTTTGCCGTCTCGTCTCCGCCGCTCGTGACAGTGTCGAAGGCAACCGTGCTCGCTATTTCACCTCGCAACGATATGGCGATTCGGCTTTCATCGAGCGAGCGAGAGTCATGTTGGAGCAGGATCGAGAACGGCAAGTCCAAGGCATCCTACAAGCCATGGGCATGGGCTGGAGCGCAGCAGAGCTCTCACGAACAATGAAGCGCTTTCACGACGTCTCCCAGGCATACAAGGAGCAGGCGGCAGATGCAATCACGGTATCAGAATCATCCCCATACCCGTCGCTGGCGACGAGATGTGCAGATCGCCAAGCGCAAGGACTCCCTGAGCACAATGGACACTCGACAACGACTGACGAGGCGATGATATCGACCCTCATCACCAACACGTGTAGAGGCAGTACTGATGGCGTCCAACCCACCGTTACCCAACCTGTGGCCGGGCATCGCAGATGGTCCTGGCCAGCCCTCATCCTCATCATCGCTTCAGCGCTCCTGTCGCCTGTGTGGACATACCATGTCAACGCTCGCTGGCAGCCTCCATCACCGGTATTCACCAACTCTTCTGACTGCGCTAGTGCCATGTTCCTTCCCTTTGCCGAAGCTGTAGGAGAAGTCTTCCATCCTCTGATCCGGAGATTCGACTGGAAGATTGATGCTATACACTGTGAGGTTGTGCAAGCCAAGAGATCTCTAGGCTGTCCCATAGAAAGTCATCACCTGGTTCCTCGAATCCCGTGCAGCTACATCGGTAGCACGCCGCGATCGACCAGTTCCACTACTTCCGAGCACCATCAACACCATGACGGCCCGGACCTTTGCAACCATCTCAACAGCATCGAGAACGAAACCGTCGCCCTTGGCCTCGCCCTACGCAGCCCATCCGGTATCTGGCAGAGTCTGATTCATGTCGAACATTCCCTAGACCTCTTCCTCACGGCATTCGCGTCTATTCCACCATCTACGACCCTCACCCCATGGACCTCTCGCCTCCGCATTGCCACCTCGCGTGCACTCTGGGAACTACCATCCAACCTCCTCACTCTCACAGTGCCGTACCTTGTCACATATCTCGCCTTTCCCGAATACAACTCATGTACTCTCTGGTCCTTCCTCCCTTGCCCGAATCGCAAATACGATAACGCTCGCGCAGAGATCAAAAATGCCTGGTCCACGGCCACCGACCGACTCCTCCCCTCTCTCCAGTCGTCGATGCCCGAGTTTGAAAATCTCAGCGCCCGTCTCACGCAGAGGATTGGGCAGTATCCCTTCCTAGGCGCAGTAGGCGGATCGGAAGATGATGACGATGATACTGAACAAGATACACTCTACCGCTACCCCGAGGAAGTCCGCATTCGCAACATCGCAACATGGCAGGCCAAGCTGCCGCTCGACGAACAACTGAGGCAGGCGTATCGAGAGATTGAAGATGCCATGCTGACGAATCGTGGTTGGTCCTTGCAGGTCGCAGACATCTGGGAAAAGAGGGGCGCAAGAGTGAACGGTTTTCAGACAGCCGATGGGAAGCTGAAGAGGAAATGGGAGCTTGCGAGTGAGGGCTGGAGGGCAGACGGAAGGAGGCTGAATGACAATAGTGGAAGGTGAACCCGCTGCACTCAAAGTGCTAGAATCGGGGTCTGGTATGCCTGGCTTCATCGCTTTGGGTCCATATCGCCTTTGTTGTCGTGCCGGAATGCAAACACGTTTTTTGTATACTCCCTCGTTGTATCACTGGCGGCTGACTAGACTGCGAGATTGGGTCAGTCCTCCTCGGTGGTTGTCTGGCCCGGCACCAGGAGGCGCGCAATCAGGATGACGCTTATCTACCTTCTCAGCAAAACATGTGGACGAATGCGATGCATATGAGCAGCGTTCCAAATTTCTCGTCATAGCAAGCCATCTGAAGTGCTCACGTTGATTGAGAAGCATTCTTTTGCTCGTCTGTTTCTGCATGGAGAGATGGGATGGATACATCGATGGCTCAACCACTCATGTTGGGGGAGATGCAGAATATACCATGCGGGTAGCGAAGATGACGCAGCATTTATTCTGCCTCGTTCAACCGGCCGATACAGCCTAAGCAGTGGCAGCTGGTTTTCCTCTCCTCTCCTTCTCGATCTTCCTGACCACCAAAGCCATGAGCCTCATGGACATCACCAGGCCGCGGATCCTAGACACACTGCTTTCGTTGCAACGAAGTCTGCAACCGATTTGTAGCAAGAGAGATTGGAGGAGAGTCTGCAGCCTTGCTCGGCAAAGTTGCGTGCTGCTGCGAGGCCGACCAAATGTAGTTTGTCATTTTCGA
Organism: Septoria petroselini; assembly: GCA_022559915.2. Taxonomy (NCBI): domain Eukaryota; kingdom Fungi; phylum Ascomycota; class Dothideomycetes; order Mycosphaerellales; family Mycosphaerellaceae; genus Septoria; species Septoria petroselini. The sequence continues at coordinate 73,872 of JAFJTQ020000084.1, forward strand.
CCACGGATATTCCTTCCCCAGAAAGCAATTTCGAGTCTCGCACCCAGGTTTGCAGGAACGCTCGAGTGGACAACTCCTGTTGCATCGCCGTCGAGGAATACTGGAGATGGGCCGCTGAGCGCTTTAGAGAGCACATAAGCGTCATCGGCCAGTGCCAGTGCCGGTGCTGCCGAAGCATACAACTCCCCAGCATCGTCACGATCTCCCACACGCGATGCTGTGGAGCAGACTCACTAAGTGCTCATCATTCCCGGCGGCATCTGGTCGCAGAAGGGTATGCTAGATCCGGTGCGAGCAGAATAGAACAGCAAGCTGCCGGCCTTGCCTCCAAAGACGGCCCAGGTACGGCTCAGTGCCGACCCGTACATCGACAAGTCGCTCATAGCAAATCAGAAGGCCCAAGCTCAAATTGAGAGCATTTCGGCTACGCCGACCAAGACCAAGGGGAAAGCGAAGCCAGCCCGTCACCGAAACAGGATCTGACGACGAGAAGGACGTGACGCCCGGCAAGGCGCTGGTGAAGATAGGAAGACACAAAGTCGTCAGTGAAGAGCTACCGCATTCAAGATGGACCCCCTAGTTATTCTGGCGCATTGGTCGATCCGCCGCAAGATCTCTCTGCACCCTCAGCCGCCTTGGCCAATCTAATTGAGGGGAAATTACCGTGTCCCAGCACCGACCAGCATCTCTAATGATGGCTCTGCGATATGGAATTGGCTGCTCCTACGCTCTGCCAACCACACACGCTGCCCATGACTTGCTCAGTCCGCGCTGTAGCAGCAAGTGGCTTCGATGATTGGGGCAATCATCACCATGCCTCTAGCGATTGATGATCTTTTCTGCGTCATGATCGATCGAGGTGTCAACTTGCCAGTGACGCGTATGTATTCTTGACGGTGTGGCCTTCCTGGTGGCTAGGGAGGGTCACAGTTTGCTCGTTATCGGTGAATGCTGTGTCGACCATACGCCACCATGGTTTCTTGATTAGCACCCACCTTCAATCTGCTTATGGTACGTCTCGAGAGAGTTTCAATATCCGTACCTTTGACGGCATGAGTTGGGTAGAAGGGTAAAAGTTCAGACGTTGAAATGTCATGGGAGCGTTGCGACGAATCTGACAGTGTGGGTGACGAATTGCCTCTTCTCAAAGCTCACCGCGGCAACAGAGCGATCGGAGCCGGCCAGCAGGGAGTCTGAGTGTATGTAAGAGCGACAGGGTTTAAGGAACCACCCCAGCGAGAAGGAGGCCAGGTTCCTTTCCAGAGACGAGGCCCTAGCAGAGCTGGCACCGGGCAAGTCGTTCTTGCTCATCACAGCGGCTTCTCAGCAACAGTAGCATTGCTTTTAACATGAGTCTCTCAATCCGTAGCCATTGTAGAGAATGCGATGAGTCCTGCGCCTTCGCGCAGCAGCTTCTCCTGCTGTCGCGATTGAACAAACCTCTGAGAGAGCACGATAACGATGCTGCTCTTGTCCACAATCAGACCTCTTCTACCAGTATCGGCAAGAACAGGTCCTGGACGAGATCAATCTCGATGCGACAAGTGAATGAGCGCTTTGATCGAACGAGCACGCGAACCATTGCCCGTGGAATGTGTTTGAACTGGCGACACACCACGATGACAGCGTGAGTCCAGCTTTCCTTAACAAAGGGCTATCAGCTCATCACGAAGCTGCCCTGCCCGTTCCAGGTTGCGAAGACTAGTGTCACTTTGCTATCACAATAGCCAGAGTGATTAGACGGCCAGAGTCGATGCTGCAAGCAGCTTCCAGCAATGATGTGCGAGGCTGTAATGCGTGACCGGGTGCATGCGAGTCGCTATTCCTGAGGCCTGAGGCTTCAGATTGTGGTATGCTCGGCTCGCAATGTGGTATGCTCGGCTCAAAATGTGGTTCGCTCGGCACGATGCCTTCCCCTTTAGCTGTACGCCGGGTAACGAGCTGCACTTCGAACGACGAAATGGAACCAAGGGTATTCGATTGCCCGAGAGTAAGCAAGTGCCGAACTGCAACGCCGTCCACACATTCTCCGCCCAAGAAAGAGACACTTCCGTCTCCTATTTCTCCGTCACCGCCATTCATGGCTCGGCCTGTCTTGTGGCGTCTCGCGAGCAGCGAGCATGGGCTCTGGCAGGGTGGGAAAATGTGCACTGTTTCGCGCCTCTCTTCCCGCGATGGTGAAGGAGAGTTGAAGCACTAGGCCACAGCAGCCTCAACTTCAACCAGAGGGGTCCTGTTGTCCATCAACGCTCTTCGGTGCGATGTGAAGCTTCAGGTTTGCCGCGGAAAGTCGCTCCTTTGCTAATTGTGGTGCTTTGTTGATTATTGGTCCCGAGCACGTTGGGACTATCGACAACCTCGGTTCTTCTGGCAGCATATGCCTGCTTGCAAAGATGCAGAACTCGTGCCCGAGAGGAATCCTCAGATCTGTTACTGGGCAGCACCTTTGGCAGCTTTCTCTGGATGCTGAGAGCGTCGACCTGCAAAGGGATCGGCAATTGGGAAGCATCCACGAGCTCGTTGCACACCACACTCGTGTTCCGAATAACAAGTCATCTACCAAAAGAGCATATCCGCCGGCCGACTTGCTCTCTTCGTTCACGTGCTGGGAGATTCGATTCAGCCGCTGGCACTTCCCTCACCAGGTGTCACTCACGGAAGGCATGCGAGCTTTCAACATCCTGCCAGTCTGCGGCAGTCAACATGATCCCCAAGCGTAGATCGTCAGCCAGCTCCAAGCAATGCAGTGACGGTACAAACATTGCGCGAAACTACAGAGCTTTGTCCCGATCATGGACCCTGGATCTTCAGCGTCTCGCAGAGTTGTCTGATTGCCCTCTTACAATTACCCGGCCCTGATGGCGCTAGAAACACTGCTCGCACATGTCATATTGCCCAGTCAGGCACCGTATCGCTCTGGTCAACGCACCCAGGACGTATGGAATCCCGCTGTAGCGAGCACTGTGGTCCGGGTCCGGAGCAGTCTCAATGATGCGGTCATCTGAGTCCAGGCTACTGTGGACTGCATCAAGACGTGAATCCAAAGCATCAGCAAGAGCACCATCACCTTACTTGTGCATGATCTCAACACCAGCATCCTTGAGCGAAGCCGCATGTCCCGAGCTAAGCAGAACGGAAGATCCAGAAGTCGTGCCAGGCCGATGGGAACGACGTGGCACCTGTCGGAGGCATTGGACTCCTCTGCTGTCTGCTGTCTTGCTTGCATAGAAGCAATTTGTGAGAGACAGTGTAGGATTCGAACTCCTTTCCAAATCTTGCCTCTTCAGCCCCATGTGTGGTCGTGTTCAGCAGGTATTCGGATACGTACTTCTCTGTCAAGTGCATCAAAGTCGAGTGTATAGGCAGAGTCTTTGAACAGAACCTTGCAGTTGTCTACATTGACAGCGGAGTAGGAGACGTCGGAAAGCGGACCAACGATGACTTGTGGTTGATGGCCAGGCCGGGACGATGGATCCAATCGGTTCATGCCTTCATGGGCGATCTCTGCTTTTGCCCACTGACAGTCGAGCGCGAAAACTTGAAACAGCGAGAAGAGAAGTTCTTGTGACGATTGCAAAGGAATTGTCGGTATGATCACGTAATCACCTGGGTAAAAGAAGACTCTCCTGTTGAAGCCAAATGACATGGGTGGCTTGTAATCAGGTTACATGGATTTTGTGTTGGTTACATGGGCAGAGTTTTCACTCTTGGCAGTCTATAGTTATGTGGGTACCCACCCCCATCTCACTCTCTTCGATAGGCGTTATATAGAGTTAGTTTAGAACTACTAGTGTCTCGCTTATTATCGCTAGTTAGATACTAGTATAGCGTGGTTCGAACAGTTATAAGCCCGGTTTGCACGACTTAGTTAATTAGCAGTAATTAATTAAACCCGCTGCAGTTATAGGATAATACGCTAATACAAATACGATTAATACGCGGCAATAGAGCGAGCCTATCGACTCCGCGTAACCCTCGAACACGGAGATTACTAATCGTTAACGACGAAGAAGAACAAGACAATAGCGGAGGAATAGCGCTAAGCGGGCCTGCCTATCCTTAGACACGGAAGACGTCTTAGACAGTTAACTACGCAGTTCTGTTTAACGACGACGATTTATTTATAATAGTAGAAGGTTTAACTTCTACTTTAGTAGTTAAGCTATAGAGCTAGTAGGACTAGAGTATATAGATTGATTATATTAAGATAGAAGCGAGGGAGCTTCGTGTCTAGAGTAATATTAATCTAGAAGTTATAGAACCTAATAAGGATAATCTAGTCTAATTTAAGGCTCTACTAACCTATAGTACTAATAGCCTTAAGGGAGCTTAAATTAGCAATACTTAATTTGACTATAAGTATAAGAAGGACATCTAGAATAACAAGTAGAAGGGATATTAGAAGATTAAGACAATTATTAATTAGTCTATATTATAGGACTTAAAGCATAGAATTCTTAGTTATAATATAATTAGAGCTAAGCTTAAGAAACTCTCTAAGTTCATAAAGCCTAATGTACTAGTAGCAGCCTAGTTACTAAAGAAGGAACTAGAAACCCTGTTACTTCTACTATATAGTAAGGCTATTAGTAATTATATATAACTCTAGTTTATATAGTATAGCAAGAAGGATGCCCTAGGCACCTAGAAAGATAATAAGTTAACTTAAGCTTAGCTTGCTTCTATGACTCCTCTCTATAGAGACTTTATAGCTACAAGGACTAGCAAGCTGCTTAATAAGCAGAGTAAGGGTATAGTTACAAATCTACACTTAGAATTAACTACTTAGGAGGCCTACTTCTAGTATAATAGAGAGACTAAGTTTAGGGGCAAGTATAAGGCTTCTATTGCTAGCACTATAACTATAGCTACTAATAGTAAATTATATAACAATAAGGACAAGGGACCTAAGAGTCTATGCCTCTATAGCAAACTTTATAGGTTTAAGGTTTGCTTCTACCTTAATCCTAACTACCCGAGGCCTAAGAACTAGAAGCTAAACAGAGAGATTAAAGCTAAGATTAAGAAGAAGCTTAAGGAGGATAAGAACCTTAAGGACAGGATTAAGAGGATTGTCTAGGCGGCCAACTAGGCTAATTAGGCCCTAGGGGCCTAATTAAAAGACAAGAGTCCCTCCTCTACTATAGTTATAGAACTTAAGGATACTACTATAGCTATAACTATAGTCTTAGAAACTAGTATTAGCATTATAGGCTAAAGTAGACTCTATAATGCTATTATTCTAGATAGTAGTACTAATGTTTACATAGTAAATAAGGCAATAAGGCCAAGAATTATTAACTATAGGCCATTATTAAATGCTAATACGGTAATATCTAGAGACAAGAGATATAGGCCTAAAGCTATTATAGATACAATTATTAATTTGACTATAGATTATAGCATAACTAGGAAGCTTATACTATTAAATGCTAGGCTTATTCCTAAGTTCTTTATAAGTTTAGTGTCTCTTTAGATTCTTAACAACAAGGGAGTCTATTATAACACAAGGAACTGGCCTAATAAACTCATTTCTAGCGAGTTATACGAGGAGCTAAGGCTCTAGGCCTGCCTTATACCTAAGTATGCAGATAGTAGACATAGACACTAGATTATTAAGAAGCTGCTAGTATAGGACACAGTTGCTAGAACTGCTAGAAGTAATAGAAGTTTAGCTAATAAAATGACGTTAATATGCACTCCACACTCCGTACCGGGGTTGCTTAGTTAGTTGCCAACATTAGAGGCAACTAATAACATAAGCAAAGATTTAGCTATACCTCCTGCAATTGCTATAGTCTATTCTATATATAAACTACTTCTACTACTATAAGCAACTACTAACTAATAGTATTAACTACTTAGCTATCTATCTATAAGGGCTATTAAACACCTAGAGCCTATAACAATTAGCTACTAAGTAATAGAGTTAGAAACTAAGGAAGTTCTAAATAGAGTTATATATAACACCTGTCTGCTAGCAAAGGCTAAGGCAGTTATTTTAAGACGTTCTAAGAAGAACAGAGAAGTTATGCCTAAGGCAGAACATGCCAAAATAGCAGTATGCTTATAGGATTTAATTAAGATAGAACTATCTCTACTAGGCCTAAACAAGTTAGTCTATAAGTACTATAGCTACTTCTTCTATAATAATAAAGCCTTCTATACTAGTGAACTAGTAGCTACTAAGCCTTAAGCTGTTGCTAAGATTATAGGCTATTTTAAGAGAATAGAGGTAGCCTTATAGGCTAAAACAATCCTCTTTAGGTCTAATATAGAGCCTACTATTAGCAAGGATACCAGTAGGGCTGCTACTAGGCTTAGAATTATAACACTACTAACTATAGTAGAGACACCTGCTTAGAATAGTATAGGTAAAGTGTCTAGAAGGGAGATTATAATTAAGGCAAGAACCCTTAGAATTAACAGCTATCTGCTAAAGACTCTATGGCCCTAGCTCTTAGATTTAGCTATATACCTTCTAAATAGGACGCCAACTGCCAAATTATAGTAGACAACCCTATTTAAGAGGGTAATAACAAAGAGGCTATTCCTAGCCTATCTCTATCTAATTAGCTATAAGGCCTATACCCTTCGCAGAGACATTATAAGACGTAATAAACTCGAGGCTAGAGCCTATATTAGTTACTTAATTAGCTATGCCTCTATAAACATCTTCTAGTTATAGATTCTAGTACTAGACAAGGTAATTAGAACAAGGGATATTGTGTTTAGAGACATAGAACGTTACAATCTACTCGATATTAATAGCTAAACACTAGGTAAACTGGTGCCTGCAGCTATTTATTAGACTATAATTAAGTCAATTTTAATGCCTAAGGATTCTAAGGCAATAGATAATCCTTATCTTATAGACAGTATGCCTATGTTTGCTGTCTAACCTTAGGGAGGTAAACAGTAGGGAGGTAAACCTATAGATTAAGCATATCTAACTCCTCTAGAAACCCCTATAAGAGATAGGGAGGTAGACAGTATAGCTGCTAACTAAAATGGCCAATCGGGCCCCGGGGGTTCGATAGAGAATAAGCTAGCAACTATAGCTACTGCATTACTATAGGCCTATAGCCCTCCTACTATTTAAGAACTATATTAAGAGATAAGCACATTGTTACTACCTACTAACTAGAGGGAACTATAGACATATATTTATAAGCAATAGTTTACTTAAGCTATAATAGATAAGTTTAAGAAGCTTAGAGCTAAAGGAACCTATAAGGTTGTTTATAGCTATAAGGGCTACAAGGTGCCTCTAAAGTAGGTGTTTACTTATAAGACTAATCTAGTCTCTAGTAACATTATAAGGTTTAAGGCAAGGCTCTATATTAGGGGTAATCTGCAACTGCTATTAGTATATAAAACATATGCTACTACTCTAAACTATAAGGTGTTTAGAGGCACTACTATATTTAGCTTTACTAAGAGACTAAAGACAAGGCAATAGGACGTTATTAACGCGTTTCTAAACGCAGGGCTCCCTTATAGGGTATACTATATACTGCCTAATAGCATAGAGGGCCTTAGCATTAATGCCTGCCTCCTATTGCTAAAGGCACTTTATAGCTTAGTAGAGTTACTACGCCTCTAGTATAACCTGTTTATTATAAGGATAGAAGACTATAGGTTTGAACTGGCCCTAGGTATAGAGTGCCTTATAATCTATTAAGAACTAAAGTTAATTCTAATCTTCTATATTAATAACATTAGACTACTATATAACAATAATAAGTAGGCTAATCTATTCTATAACTACTTAGTTAGCAACTTTAAAGTAACTTAGAAGGAGCTAACCTTCTTCCTTAGAATAGAGGTTATAGAATCGGACGATTATTTGACCCTATTAAGTTTAGGTAGGCTTAACATATAACTTTGGATTCGTATACGTAGTAGAAGTTACCCGATAGGCAGGTCTCGAGGTAGGAACCAATATGTTGATTGTATTAGTTACCTAGGACTACGGGAGAGGGCGGAGAAGAAGTTCTTCTCCTGCCAAGACTCTTGATGCCTAAGGCACTAGTTGCCTCTAGGGAGGCAACTAACTTGTTAGATCGTCCTGTATATTCTAACACTCCCACTTAGGGCATCTAATTACTATTCTAACTTAGAGCACTTAAGAACTATCTAAAACACTAGCATAGCTTAGGCAAGCTAGAGCTGCCTTACAAACTCCTAGAACTATGGCCTATTCTTTGGCTTAGTTAGGCCATTAGCAACCATCTCCTTAGTAGGAGCATATTCTACTATAATCTTGTTTTACTACTAGAGCCTTCTAATAAAGTTGTAGGCTATATTAATGTGTTTTGATCTCTTATAGGTATAGGCATCCTTAACCAGGGTCAGAGCTGCTTAATTGTCTCCTATAATCTGAACTGGTCTAAGTTCCTTTACTATATTAGAGTTTGTCTTAACTAGTAGTTAAAAAGAGCTTTCTCCTACTAACTCTATATAGTCTATTTCCCTTAAGAGTGCTATAAGGAACTAAGATTGCTTTGCATATGCATTCATAGCCATATACTTAGCTTCCATTATTAATGTTGCTATAGACTTCTACTTCCTACTCATCTATAACACTAGTAATCTATAGAGGAAGAAAATGCTGCCTAGGATTAAGACTCTGTCTGCCTTGTCTATGGTATAGTCTAAGTCTAAGTACCTAATCAGCTTGCCTCCACCCCTCCTAAATATTAATCCTAGGTCTTGTAATGACCTTAGGTATCTGGACAACTTCTTCTATGCCTATATATGTCCTTTGGTTAGGTCTAATACATATAAGCTTAGTCTGCTAATAGTAAAAGCATTGTCTAGTCTAGTTATAACCATTAGCCATATCTATATACTATTTGTACTTTGGTACTCTAACTTGTTACACCTCTTATCTAATAGGCTAGTTGGTTTCAGTAATTCATAGCTGTCTATTAGTAAGAGGGTAGGATATACTATGTCCTTTGTTATGCCTATCTTAGTAAGGTTTTCCTAGATAAAATGTTCTTAGCTAAGCTTTAGAGTGCCTTCCTTTCTGTCCCTAGTAATCTTTATTCCAAGGATCTTCTCTAGCTCTCTAAGGTCTTTGATCTTAAACACTTTGCCTAACTCCTTCTTAAACCATAGGATATCTGCAAGTCTAGGTGCTATAATAGGGATGTTATCTATATAGGTTAGGATTAGGATCTTCCTTTCCTTATAGATTAGCAGGTATAGGTCAACATCTAATTGTCTAATCCCATTTGTTTTAGCTTAGAGATATAGAGCTTGTTCTAGTCTCTAGCTGCCTACTTTAGTCTATATAGGCTCCTAAGGATTTTGAACACCATGTTAGGAGGGGTCTTGACACCTAGTAGTAGAATTATAAAGATGTCTTCCTATAGGGTGCTCTCTATAAATACATTGTTCATATCCACTTGATACAGTTCTAGGTCTTGCTTATAGACTATAGCCATAAAAACCCTAATAGTATTATACCTTACTACCAAAAAAGTGCCTCCACCTGACGAGAACTACCCCCTAGGAGGCCTAAGGGCATCCCAATACGCCGCTGTCTACCTAGAAAGACAATAGAACATCCAGGCCAAAGTAGGAACCTAAGGGCAGGAGTCTAGCACCCTCTAGACCCAAGGGCAAAAGCAGAGGCCTCGAGAACCCCCAACCGGCCCTAGGGGCCTTTATAAACACCTAGAGACCAATCCCGAGAGTATATAGCTTATAAAGAACCTAAACTCCCTTATAGTAGACATCTAAAAAGCCCTAGACTCCCCCTAGAACCTAGGCCAGCCATCCCTCCTCTCCCTCCTCTAGAGGGCCTAGCAGGCCCTTATCTACTAGACAATTACCTACTCTATCTCCTCCACCCTCTAGAACATCTAAATAACCCTATAAAAGAGAAAAGACAGCTATGCTATACTATAAACATAGGCCTAGAAGGTGGCCCAAATCCAGCCTATAATGCCAAGGCCAAGAATGCTGCCCTAGGCAACAACTGCCATCCAAATTAAGATAGGAAACCAGAAAGAGAGGGATGAAGTAAAGGGGATAAGTAGGAAAGAAATCAAGGAAAAGCTAGGAAGCCACCTTATAGCAGCAATCTAGAAGATGTCTAGTAGGGATATTAAAGTCCTCCTCTATAAGGAACAAGAGAAGCATAGGCTTAAAGAGAACCAGGAGTAGATATAGGTAGCATAGCTAGAGGCCAAGGTTGCAAAGCACCTCTATAGGGTACTAGTATATAGAGTGAGGGCAAACTGGGACATAGAGGATAGGTTATGCCTTCGAACTATAGGGGAGGAAAACATGTACTAGGTCCTATATATTAAGATAGCCTAGGCTACCTAGATAAAGAGCCTAAAGGCAAGGGAGGGCCAGAGACACTCCACTTTGATCCTTGGCTTCTAAGAGGAATAGATAGCAAAGCAGGTAGTGAAGATAGGACTCTTAATTAAGGCCAACTTCTATAACACAGAAGCCTTCTACCTATAATAGAGAGCAATCTAATACCTAAAATGCCAGAAATTTGGCCATATTGCAATATACTATAGGGAAGACCAAGACAAGTATAGAGCATGCTTAGAGGCCTATAGGACAGTAGACTATAAGGCCCTAAGTAGGAAGTGTAGCAACCATAGAGGAGACCACCTAGTATGGTCAAAGCTCTGCAAATACAAATAGGCAGCCCTAGTAAAGGTACGAGTATTCTCTAACTTCTTTAGAAACAGATAAGCCTAAACAGAACCAGCCTAAGACAAGGAGGGATTCACTATAGTCCTAAATAAGAAAAGGAAACACTAAGGCCCCCCTACCTAATAGGAAGAGGAAAGAACCCTACAAAGCAGCTAGGCAAAGGTTAATAGGCCCCTAGGGAAACTAAGTAGAAGCTCCTTAACTATAATAGAAGGAAGGAGGCAAGTAAACAAGCTGTCTATATACCTATAACAAGCTAAGGACACTTAAGGAGCAATAGGAGAATCTAACGAGCTGAACCAAATGGATACCTAAGAAGACCTATCCTATAAATAGAGACAACCTCTAGATCTACTAATATAATGTTAACTATATGCCTACTACGTAAGCCCTCCTAGTCTAGGACCTAGACCTAAGAACTATATAGGTTATAGCTATCTAAGAGCCTTGCATCAACCCGGCTAATAGGAAAACGAAGACAAAGAAGGGATACTATCTAGTCCTCCCTAGAGTAGGCCACCCAAGGGTCGCACTCCTAATATCGGAAGAACTAGACTCCTCCTAGTAGGACCCAAGATATAGCCAATCTAGGGATATGGTTTCTATAACTATTAGGACCCAGGGTAGACAGATTACGATCTATAACTGCTATAACCTATCGGGCCCACCCTAACATACCTAGCTAGGGGTGCTTCCCTAGCTAGAGGCAGCTATCTAGGAGGATATAGGCTCCTAAAGGGAAACTATCGTACTTGGGGACTTTAATCTCTACTACCCGAGGTAGGGTGGAAACCTAGTTGCCTCCTAGCATACTATAGCAGACTACCTAATACAAGTAGCAGCCTAAGCAAACCTATACATGCTCCTAGAGCCAGGCACTATTATATAGGAGAGACACAACTCTAGCTACTAGACCCTAGACCTAGTAATGGCCAGCCAATCCCTCCAATAGGGGGTCTAGAGCTACTAGACACTCCTAGAGAACATATTTGGCTTAGACTATATCCTAGTCCTAATAGCTATCTAGACATACCACCTCCCCTAGAAGGCCTAGACCCTAAGGCTATAATGGTCTAAAGTAGACTAGAAGGAAGTATAAGAGAGGGTCTAATAGGAAATAGAAAAACTAGACCTCCTCCTACTAGCTACTAACATAGACCTAGACCAGGTAGTAACAGCCCTCTAGGAAGCACTCTAAAGGGTTACTAGGGAGACAATCCTAAGCGCAAAACCATCCTAGTATGCTAGGACAGCCTGGCCCTAGGAGTATAACATAGCTATTAAGGTAGTAAGGGAGGCAAGAAGAGACTAGAAGGCAATCCCAACTAAAGCTAGCCATAGAAACTACCTGGAAGCCAGCCATAGGAAGAACAAACTAGTAAGGAAAGCCCTAAACATGTCCTAGAGGCAGACAGTTAAAGAAGCTATAGAAGACCCTAGTAGGATATAGAAACTGGCCAAATAGGCTAGGGAAAAGGCTAGCTAGGGGTATATACCCCTACAATTCCCTGCCCTTACTAGCTCTATATGCCAAAATGGATATATAAATGAAGGTAAGGCAAGAATCCTAGCGGAACACTTCTTTCCCCCTTAAGGGGAGGCTAACCTGGTAGACATCCTAGAGGCAGTACTACTAACCTAGTTCTAGATAAAGGAGAAAACATGCCGGGAGGATGTCCTAGCTATCCTCTAAAAACTCCCTACTAAGAAGGCACTAGGCCTAGACTAGATCCAGAACACCCTCCTTAAGAAATGTAGGATAGAACTAGCCCTATTCCTAGCTAAGCTCTTCTTAGCCTATATAGGGCAAGTATACTACCCTAAGCCCTTTAAACACTTAATTATAGTAGTCCTAAGGAAACCACAAAAGCCAGACTATACTAAGGTAGGGGTATATAGACCAATAGCGCTCCTTAATACAGTTACTAAGGTCCTAGAAGCAGTTGTTGCCAAGAAAATATCTAAAGAGGCAGAGAAGAGAAGGCTCCTCCTAGAGGCCTAAATAGGAGCTAGGCCAGGCAGATTAACAGCAATAGCCCTCGACCTTATTACTGAATAAGTAAGGACTATCTAGAAAGAAAAGCTAGGAGCAGTAGCATCAATGCTATGCCTAGACATCTCTAGGGCATTTAACAAAGTGTCCTACTAGAGGCTCCTCTATAACATTAGGATATAAGGCTACCTAGACCATATTGTCAACTTTATAGGGTTATTCCTCCAGGATAGGACTATATACCTAAAGCTAGGAGAATTTATAGACCAAATTAGACCGTAGAACATAGGGATACTATAGGGCTTAATACTCTCTCTAATCCTGTTCCTCTTCTTTGCCTCTACCCTCCTCCTAGCCCTATAGGAAGGGAATATAATAGCAATAGGCTTTGTGGATGACTCCAATATCTTAATATATAGCATGTCTATAGAAGAGAACTATAGACAGTTAGAAAAGGTATACTAGAAATGCATAGAATGGGCAGGGAAATATAGAGCTGTATTCGCACTATAGAAATACTAACTTATCCACTTTATAAGGAGTAGAAGGCATAACATATAGGCAACAATCCAGATCCTAGGATTTGAAGGAGGCCTACTACTATCCCTTAGACTCCTTAGGGTCTAGGTGGACACCAAACTCAGATAGGGCCTATATATTAAAAAGGTAGAAGAGAAGGGCAGATACTAGATCCAATCCCTATAGAGACTCTACAAATCTATATAGGGGGCATTATTCTAGAAGGCAAGACACCTATACATAGCGGTAGTTAGGCCTATACTTATCTATAGGTGCCCTAACTGGTCAAACCTAGAGGGTATAAGGGACTATAATAAAGGCTTAACTAAACTACTTAAGAGGATCCAGACCTAGGCCCTAAGGAACATTACTAGGGTATATAAGACTATCTCTACGCAGGTCCTATAAAGAGAAGCAAACATCCCTCCAATCCAGATATATACCTAAGACCTCTCTAGACACTATATAGTAAGCAAAGTAGACACTCCTATATACTACTATATTAGGAGCCAGTGCCTAAAGATTATATAGAGAGAGGCTAAGGCCAGGAAGAGACCAAACCTAGGGCCAAGCTAAACAAGGACAATAGAGATCCGAAACCTAGTAGAGGAGTAAGAGAGAGAATAGGACAGGCAATAGAGAGGATAATAGGACTAGGAAAACCAACCGAAGGACTAGTAGGCCAAACAAAAGTGGGACTAAGAATAGGAGAAAGCAAAGCAGAAGAGGACAAATATAGGGAAGGATAACCTAGCTATATAGACCTTAATAGATATAGGAGAGGGCCAGGACCTGTACTCTAGCTAGCCCAGGCCTATAAGCACGATGATAACCCTAGTCAGGATAGGACATATTGGCCTAAACGCATACCTTACTAAGAGAAGGGTCCTAGGAGTCCTCCTATAATGCCTATATAACCAGGGGGCCTAAACTATAAGACATATATATATATCCTATAGGAGACACTAGGCTAGTAGACAGAGGCTATTCTTAAGGGCAGGAATAAGCTGCTAGGAAGAAATGACTACTATAAAGAGGGGTCTCTAAGCTATAGCAAGGTGGCTAATCTAGGAAGAAGTCCTAAACTAGTTCTTACTAGCTAAAGGGGAACTAGAACTAGAAAAGGCAAAGCCAAACTAAAGGGCGGAGAGGGGAGAGAGGGAGGGAGAAAGGGCAGGGAGGGAGAAGGCTATAAAGGAGCCTGGTTTTGCACAAAGAAAGGTAGAAGCCAAACAAGGGTAAGCTGCTAACTATAATACAAAAGAGAGATAAGAGGGGTTTTTTATAGCTTTTCCCTTTAATAAACTAAATAGAGCACGCTGCTTACTCTAGATAAAAAGAGGTAGACCGGCAATAAGATTTATCTATCTATCTATTATACCTTACTATTAGTACAAATGTCTCCTAGAAGTCTACTCTAAATTTCTAGGAGAAGCCTCTTATAACTAGCCTTACCTTAAACTTGTCAATTGCCCTACTAATTATCCTCTTTATATTGAATACCTATTTAGAGGTAACTAGGTTGGCTCCCCTTAGTAGGGTTATAGGTATCTATATGTTGTTGCTTTCTAAGGCAATAAGTTCATTCTAGATGGCTTCCTTCTAGAGGTAGCCCTATTCTAGGTCCTTAATAGCTTCCTTATATGTCCTTAGGATAGGCACCTCTTGCTTATAAGAGATTATAGGTACTACTGCTACAAAGGCAGCCTCTTTAACATCTTCTAAGAATTTAGCAATCTAGTCTTAGCTTAGGTCAAGCTCTATCATTATGCTAATAAATGCCCTATAATGCTTGGCTTTAGGGTACTTATCTTTAGAGGGTTCTCTTAGTCTCTTCTAAGCCTATAACCTAGTGATCATACTATAATCCCTAGCTTTAGGTCTTCTATCTTTATCTAAGACTAACCTCCTCCTCTTCTAGCCTTAGGCTAGCCCCTCCTGTTCCTAGATCTCTTCTAATAACTCCTAAAGAGGAGGTTCTTACTAAAGGTCTTCTTCCTAGGCTAGTTCCTTCTCTTTTTCGTTTTCTTTTTCTTCTAGATCCTCTATCTTCTAGTATTCCTAGATGTCCTTTAGTAGAGGTAGAAGTTATATAAATAGAGGCTTTAGGAGTAGGGCTAGCAATCGGGCCCCCGGGGCCTAATTAGCTTCTTGTCTCTTAGGGGGCCTACTAACTAGTTTCCTAACTAGTATATAGCTAGATTAGTTAAGCCTAGGAATGTTTAGTTCTATATCCCCTCCTTTCTTATACTTAAAATAGACAGCTATATTATAGGCTCTAATAGCCCCTATATTAGGCTCCTAGAATAGCTATATCTTCGAGGTATCGGGGATATATCTAATAAACACGGTATCCTTGCCCCTGTTCATTAGTTTGTCGGACCTTATTCTAGCTAGCTACGACCTAGAATCTATATATATAACTGCTTTATATCCCTAGACCTTAAAGTATAAGACCGTAGGTTTGATACCTATAAATGCTTCTTCCGGTAAAACCTTAAAGCTATTAATATCTAGACTATTTAGGAGTGTATTCCTTATAATAGTATAGGCTTCTAGAGCCTCTAGCTAGAATTTAATAGGCATATTAGCATCTTTAAGCATTGCTCTTATATGTTCTTCTAAGGTCTA
>JAFJTQ020000085.1:0-88389 GCA_022559915.2 Septoria petroselini
GATTACTATTATTATAGCGGCGGAACTAGTATATAGGGCGGCGGCGACGAGTTAATAATAATAGGTAGGTAGGTACCTATCCGCCTACCGTTTACTCTACGGTCGCTATAGATAGGTACTCGTTACGGAGGCGGCTAGAATAGCGGCGACGAGTTAAATACGTTATATTAGCTTCTACTTCCGCTATTCTACTAATAGGTTCTATCGAAGTTATTATTCTATACCTCTAGTTATAGTATTAGTAGCAACGGAGGCGTAGAGTACTACTAATTAGTAGATAGATACCTATTATTATCTTACGGTTATCGTATATTAATTATTACTAACGGTATTACTAGGTTAATTACGACTAAATAGTAATATATACTAGGAGGATAATGTTTAGAACAAGAACGCGTCTTATTACTACGCGTCTAAGTACTAACTATACGCTATTAACGTAGTTTAAAACTTAGTAATTAAATGACTAATAAGCGTACGGAATCGTTCTTTAAAACATTACCTACTAGGTAGGTAGAGTTATTAAGAACGACTTAGCGCTAGGCCGGAATCCGCCTAATTAGTGGCTGCAAGGTTCACTTACTCGAACTATCACGTGCTGATGGCGGCCAATGAGACGACGCAATGCGACGATTCTGCGTCTATAGAAATCCTCTAGTGTGTATGACTGATCTTGCAACAGGTTACGTGAGGTGGCTTTGATACTACTACGGACAGTGGTGAGTGTGGCTGAAGGCAAACCGGATCGGCGACGACCGGAGGTGTGTGCTGTCGTTGGACTACTTCACTTAATACCCGTACTGTCACGCGCAACACGTCTCACCGCCGCCGGATCTCTGTCCTGAGACAGAGCAGAGCCTCGACAGAGCACTTGACAGGCCTGGCACGGCCATGTTCTCCAAATCACTGTCGCGAGCGGCGAACCGCACATGCGCCGCCGTTGCTGGACCGAGCACGTCTTCGACCACCGCCGTCCATCGAACCACGCAGTGTCTGGCCGCCCGCCGGCAACCGCACCAGCGCCGCCATTCCAGCAGCAAGACGTCGTCGTCGTCGTCTTCCTGCCCGCCGGAGAATGCTGCCAGCGATGGCAAACCCGCGCCTGCCGCAAAGGCTGTAGCTGAGGAGAAGGGAGCTATTGCAGAGCCAGCATCGTCGCAGCGAGGAGCGAAGAAAGTCACACGGACGAAGCGCTCGCGACCTGCAGGAGTGCCCGACAAGCAGGAAGATCAGTTTGCCGGACTCCCTGCAGTGCCTGGGATGCACATGGCGAAACCAGGTGAGAATCTGCAAAGTCTTGACACCACGAATTGCTGCTAATACCGCTCAGACTTCTCCATGTCCAGCTTCTTCTCTCTCCACCGGCCGCTTTCTCTCGGATCAACGATTCCCCCTCCATCGAGCGCCGAGGCCTTTGACAGCATATTCGAGTCGCAGACACCACGCGATCCATGGGAGAACGGCAATTCTGCAGAACGCAGGCCAGAGGATGTCGTCTACGCGCTGCGCAACCTCTTTGACGATGTAGACCCCAAGAACGCACAGTCAGAGGAGGAAGGAGTGCGTTGGGAGGTCATGCATGAAGGACAAGATGGAGTGAAGCACCTCGATGGCCCTCCGAGACTAAAGACATTGGACGAAATGGTTGCACAGTTCAAGCCGTTCGAGGCACCACCTCCTCCCCAACCCTTTCCCGAGCAGATTCAAGGCGTGGAGAAGAAGCAACGAGCATCGAAGCCCAAGCAGAAGCGATACGCCACGACATTGTTCCTGACCGAGTCTACCAGCGAAAGCGGGCAAAAGACATACCAGGCATCCACATCGCCCATCATCCGCATCCCCGACGAGCCAGCCGCGATTGAAGACTCAGTACAGCAGGATCTTTCTCGGAGTAGCTTCAGAGAGCGCATGCAGCGCAACCAACGAGCGTATTTCCTCCGCCAGCAAGACAAAATGTCCGCTGCAAGACCCGCGACGCCGTTTATTCGCAACGCGCCGAGTGCGGCACGACTGAACCGCATGTTGCTCATCTCGGTCAAGCGCCAGCGGAAGCTCAAGATGAAGAAGCACAAGTACAAGAAGCTGATGAAGCGGACGAGGAATTTGAGACGAAGACAGGATCGTGCTTAGGCTGTTCATGCGCATGGCGGGATGGCTCTGGTGGATAGATAGAATTCGGTTTTCTGGCCTGCGCTCCATTTGTGATGGTGCTGCATAGCTCGGCGTTACAGTGGCGGGAGCAAGCAGCTCCGACTCTCGGACTCCCGATCTACATACAGCTCAAAAGGTATTGGCAAATACATCGACAACTTCTCTTTCACAGTTGATCAACTTTCCTGTTGCGATGGTTGAATGCCTCGCATATGTTATCCAGGTAGAGAAGAGTATAACATCACGCATCATCTACTGCGACCCTCTCCTCCCACCCTCCATCCTCTTCTGATACGAGATACTCATCCTCGGCCGCTTCTTGACCGCATGCTTGGCCACCTTCTTCGGCCCGCCCGTAATATACGCATTCATTGGCCGCCGGATCGCAATGAATTTGCCTTTGGGCGTGAAGACTTCAATCTCCGGCAGACTCTCTTCTTCCACCTCCTCCTGTGAAAGGGCATCCGAGACCAGGCCCTTCCTCCTTCTGCGCACTTGACACGCAATCTCGACCCAACCGACGCCTTCGATGAGGATGTCGGCGCTGTAGACAATAAAGGGTAGACTGTCGACTTTTTGCTTGCCGGCCGTGCGGTCGGTCAGAGACCCCGTGCGCTTGCTCGTGGCGTTCCATTCGATTTTGAAGGTGCCTGCGCTTGTGATGCGTTTCTTGGCAGATTCTGTACCGATGTTCTCGACAGTGCCTTCGTAGGACGAACCATCTTCGTTCAAGCCAGTTTGGATGGCGATCGCCTTGTCGTTGCGCGCAGCATGTGGCGTAAGGGAAGTGAAGGGGTAGACCAAAAAGGCAAGGCCCTCGGTCTTAGGCGTGATGCGGATTATGCCGCCGAGGAGTAGCGAGCGGCCAGCGTGGAGGGTGATCTGCTCAGGCACAATCCTGCTCTTCATGACAAGAGAACTCCTCTGCTCGGGCTTGATGTGCGTTTCCATTGAGCTTCGCTGTACGCCAGGAAGGTCGATCAACTCGCCTTTGCCATTGCCGAACGGGATGCGGATGGGTGACGCTGTAGTGCCTGGGAGGGAAGACACAATGGGCATGTGTGGATATGCCGTCTCCTGTTGAGCTGGAGGAAGGAGTGAGATGTCTTCATCTTCATCGTCCTCGAGGGCGTCTTCGTCGACTGCTCGCGTGATAGTATCGGGTTGGGAGTCATCTTCTGCTTCCACCTTCGTTTGCCGCTCATCATCTGCCAACGTCGCAGTCTCCGCCTTCTGAGAGTGTGTATTCTGCACTCTCTCAGCAGGCGTCATTGCGCCGCTCTGTTCCAGCGCGTCAAGCCACGACGTCGCCGCATCGAGCCTGCTGTCACCGATGTCTGGTTCGCCACGCTGCTCCTGCGATAGGCCAATATCCACGCTCGGCAGATTCACAGCGCCTCGCTGCCGCACTTTGTCCAGCTTGGCTTGAGCCTCTGGCTTCACGCCCCTCCCTTTCGGATAGACAACCTCGAAGAGCGCGCTTTTGCCAACATTGACCTTGCCGACCACCCATCCCGCGCCACCTCTCTTCCATATCTCTTCTTTTACTTGCGGCGTCCACCAGCCACGCTTTGCGCTCACACACCTGACGTTTCCCAGCCGAAGATTCTTGCCGGCCCGACCGAGTGCATCCCGCAGCACCTCCTGAAGATATGGCATCAACCGGTCGACATCTTCTTTTCTCGGTGCAAGCAGATCTGACCTCGTGATGATGAACGAGATATCGGCGGTACGGCCTCGTGTGTATTGCTTGCTCTTGGAACGTCGATTTTGCGTCCGTAGGCGCGGTAGGTCGAGGGCGGAGATCAGGTTCGGGATCAGAGACATGGGGAAATCTGCTGCATCGAGGACGTGATAGATGTGGTTGTCGCGATGCGGACTCGACTCGATGATCTGGCGGATAGACTCCATCGAAGGGTGCAAGATGGACTGCCCCTTTGATTGATAGATCAGATCATGGCAGCGATCGCAGAGCAGTGGCTTTTCAGTATGCACTGCCTCTGCCTGTGTTTCCGGTAGAGACTGCCCTTCAATCGACAGTCTCGCCATGGCCTGCTCGAAGATGCGGTCCTCATCCTGCTTGCCATCGTCCCTTTTCTTCTGCAGATTGCGCTTCTTCTGGCTGTAGAAGCCTGCCACTTCGGCATCGACGGTCTGGCTCATGCCTCCACATCCTGGACACACGATGGGGAGAGTGACTGCAAAGTCGCGTGTAGACGTCTGCGACAGGCCCGGACGAGCGCCTTCGGCATCCACGCCTGCTGTTTCAAGCCATGATGTCCTGGTGCTTCTAAAACACCTCCTGTGTGCCTCACGACATGCGGATTGATGGCCAACAACGGCCAGTCGCTGCGTTGCCTGCTCGGTGAGCGCGGCGACGCGCAGAGCTCTCGCAGTGTGACGGCTCAGACCGCAGAGGCTCCACATCCAGTTGGTGATGGTGCGAAGAGAGAGCGACAGAAGATGGCCGTGAAAGAAGCTTTGATGGAATCGTCTTCGGAGTTCGGTTCATGCCCTGCATAAAGTTTATTCAAAAGCTTAATTGTCGTCGCGTGTTCTCTATCTCAGTAATCAGTTCTCCGCCTCGTATCGCACCTCCATCCCAGCACACTTTGTTCGATTCCAGATCGCGAAAGCAGCCGTTCATACTCTCCAATTGCGACGCCCATACGCAGCATGGCCGACTGAATGCGCTCGTTCTGACACCACCAGAGCGCGATCCCTCGACCTGCCTCCGTGCCGTCTCTTCCGTCTTGGACACCGCCGAAGCATCTGCCTTGGACCCGACTGAGCGCCTCGGAACCATGCAGCAGTTCCCGTACCCTCGCAAGTCGTCGACACCGCACGTCTACACCTCCACACGCACTTCAGCCTTCCAACAACGCCGGCTGCTTAAACGCTATGCGCCTCCTTTCGTGGGCTTCCTGGGCCTCGTCTGGCTCCTCACCCATATCTTTCGCAGCAACCTCACGAGCGCAACATATATCCCGGCGAGTACGCCGCCCGTAGTCATCGTCACACCACTGAGCCCCAAGCTCTCACACGCCCACGCAGAGTCCATTAAAGAGAACCGACGACTATACGCCGCGAAACATGGCTACACGACATTCTTTCCCAACACCACCGATTACGATCTTATGCCCAAGACTCCCGAGTCCTGGTCGTCCATTCCGTCTCTGCGGCATGCTATGACCTTGAACCCACACACCCAATGGCTGTGGTTCCTCTCCTCCGA
The DNA here is from genome assembly GCA_022559915.2 of Septoria petroselini. Lineage (NCBI taxonomy): Eukaryota > Fungi > Ascomycota > Dothideomycetes > Mycosphaerellales > Mycosphaerellaceae > Septoria > Septoria petroselini. Next base: position 5,387 of record JAFJTQ020000085.1, read on the forward strand.
GTCCCTCATCATGGCCCCCGGCCAGTCCCTTCACCAAAAAGTCCTCGACCCGCCAATCCTCGAGTCCCTCCTCATCAAGGACAAACCCGTCGTGCCCCCCGACAGCGTCATCCGCACCCTCTCGCACCTGCGCGCACCCAACATCGACCTCATCCTCTCCCAAGACGGCGAAGGTCTCGGCCACAGCTCGATCCTCATCCGTACCGGCGACTGGGCCAAATTCCTCCTAGACGCATGGTTCGACCCGCTCTATCGAAGCTACAATTTTCAAAAGGCAGAAGGCCATGCGCTGGAACACATTGTGCAGTGGCATGGCACTATACTGTCCAAGTTGGGATTGATTCCCCAGAGGGTCTTGAATTCGTACACGGCGGAGTCCAAGGAGACGAGAGAAGAAGGTAAGATGGATGTGTTCGAAATGCTTCTACTACGAAATGGAACATTCACTAACGATGCTGTGTTTCTGCAGGGCTGTACCAAGAAGGCGACTTTGTAGCGACTTTCTACGGCTGTTCGCGAGACGTGCAGAGGAATTGCGAGCGGGAAATGGCGCCGTTGACGGCGAAATGGAAACAGAGTCGAGATCAAGAAGGGAAGCGATAACATGTGCGGATACTCATGCAAGGCGTTCCAGGAGTAGTAAGATGTGATTCAAACGAGGCTGGAGAATTTTTAGTCAAATGAAAGACAAGTACGATCTTCGTGCAATGAAGTTCGATATGGACATTGTTGACAAGACAGCTCCGTGCTTCTCGCCGTGATGCAGAAATCTCTACACATAATCACATCGCAGTGCTCGCCTGCTGCCGAGCAAAAGATCCATATCAAAGCCGCGATGCTGAGATGCCCACGTCCGCGTCAGGACAGCGCGTGCTCCTCTCCACTCATACTTCGTCCATCCCAGATGAGATATGTCTCAGGAGGTTGATACGACTGCAGCGTCAATGTCGGCTCCGTCGCTGTGCCGTCACGAGCTTTCTTCCCGGTAAAACTTCCTGAGCAGCGCCTCGGCTTCCGTAAAGTCCTTTTCAGCCTGCTTGATCGACTTCTCACAACTCTTCAGGCTCTTTTCGTCGTCCTCCACGTCGTTGTTGCCCGTTTCATCTTTCCGCGCGCCAAAATGCTGAATCTTCTCGCATGAGTCCTTCACCTTGGTGAGGCCCAATGTGGCGGACGATCCCTTGAGGAAGTGGCCCAGTGCGGAGAGCGCTTCGAGGTCCTTGTCTTCTCTGTGGCCGCGTGTGTCAGAGGAAGCAATGGGTGTACAGTATGGTACACTTACAAGCTCTTATGCATGTCCTTGAACGTGTTGTGGGCTTGCTCGAAGAAGTCGTACACTATCGACTTGCTGAACTCGCGCTCTTCTTCGTCATCGTCCATTTCGAGAATCTGTTGTGCAGCACAACAGTCTACGTCAGCCTTCTGCTATCATTGCCTCCTCCTCGCCGCAGGTGGTTGACACGGGCCTGCTTACCTGCTCAAACGTCGCCTGGTCGATCAGGTCGCCAAAATCATCAATTGTGACATGCTCGTCGGTCGACTGCTCATCAGACACTCCATCAGTGCCTGCAATGCTATATTCGGTGTGCGTGCTAAACGTGCGAGGGGTAGAATATTCGGAGAAAGCATTGCGATAGAGCTGCGGTCGGCGCGAAGCAGAAGAATCAGAGGAGGGCGGAGTCGGTGAGCAGCAGCATTGCAGCTGACAATGCTGAGGACTCGCGCCTCCTGCTGCTGTGCCTGCTCGCGCTGATGATGCTCTGCTGCCGAAGTCGTAACTCAAACGCTGTATTTGTTCTTGCTGTTGCTGATGAAAAGCAGTGGGGGAGTGAGGGCGGCGTACTTTTGGTTCCGCGGCAGGCATGATGGTGGCTGGCTGCAGAACAGCTTGTGCGTGACGAGGTGGAGAGGTCGTAGTAGGTAGGCGGATCCGATGGCCGGGGAGGAGCTGGGTTCCGTGATGGTGGTTGGCGGAGTGTCTTGCTCGTCTGCCGGCGCAGGTGAGGTCGCTCTGCGCCTGAAACGACGGCACAGGAGGACGAGGGCACGATAAGCGGTAGAACTATCGTGAGAGCTTGTGAAGCAGTGGCCGGACACGCAGAAGTCGGTGCGTGCTACGTTTGAAGCCGCCCCGAGCGCGATGATGTCAGATGAATTAGGGAATCCTAACTAGACGGGAATAGTAGATGATGTCGACAGACGGCCGGTGCAAGGTTAGGCCTGTCCTGTGGTCGAGCGACGTGCGATCTTGAGACACGACGGATTGTTAGTGGCGCGACTCGCCTGACCGGGAGACGGGAGCTGTGCTGCTGTGTGGAAAGAAGATCGATGGAGGAGAAGAGGTCATAAGCGGTGGGTGTGGTGGAATATGAGACACGCAGCTTTGTCAGACAGAAAACGCAAACCCGGCCGGAGAGCCTCTCTCTCTCGCACACACCTGCAGCTGGACGGAACCAGACGAGCGATTGCGCACGTGTCTCGTCAAGGCCGTGATTTCTCAACGAGGGGGCGTGAGAGGCTGCTGTGGTGGAGCCAGAAAACCAGCAGACCATCGCCTATGAAGAAGCTAAAAGATTTCGTGCTCTCTCGGCCACGGTTGCCGTGCTGTGCTGTGCTGTGCTGTGCTGTGCTTTGCTTTGCTTTCCTCTGCTGGTAGCAATGGTGATTGCTGTTGTGCAGATCTGGCTGCACATGTTAATCTGCCTCCCCAACTGTCAACAAATGTTGGTATAAATCCTCTTTCGCACTGCTTGCGCAAAATCGGTGCCTGCCACAAAAAAACTACGTCACACATTGGTACCCACCACCGGATAAGAAGCAGGGTCTGTATTCACTGGGGCTGTTGACTTGGGCCGAGAACGCTCCCCTCATCGCAGCTCCACTGCAGCTTCTAATCCGTTCGGCCCGGTGTGTCACAGCCTACAGGAGATCCCGTCCATCCAGCAGAGCTCGACAAAACGATGCGACATTTAATGGGTTGTTGAATAATGTAAAAGTGATTGACATCTACTAGGTGTCGACACTCTGGAGCTTTCGGATCTCGCCAACTGGCGCTAAAGGCGACAGCGATCAGCGGAAGCATAGACGACGGCCCTTCCGTTGTGCGGGAGCACGTGGGAATTGCTGTGATCCCGCGTTGGACTACCTCCCAAAAGGCATTTTGAAGAGAGGTCTGAGAGAAGCTGTATTGACGGTTTTGGGCTGTTCCCCCACCGTCACCACTGCTAATCACACAAGAGGACACAAGCGAGTGTGGGAGCTCATCAGTTGTCCTCATTCCATCGAAGTCTGTAAAATCATGCTCTCGAATCTATTGTACATCATTTTGGGGCACGCATTGCGTTGCGAATCGCTGCTACGCGTGCCAATCGTCTATGTCACATTGTCGCGACAGCTCCTCTGGTGTCACACCTGCGAGGCAGTAATGAAGTCAATTCTTTAACCCTTGATCTTGAAGATGGCCTCGGCAAGACGGCCGACGTTCTCAGACGTAATACCAGCAACGCTGATACGTCCGTCCTTGGTTGCGTAGACAGAGTGCTTCTCTGCTAGCTGGGTCATCTGCTCCGCGGTGAGACCCGTGTACGCAAACATGCCAATCTGCGAGGTGATGTGATCCCAGTTGTGCTTGCTGCCGAGCTTCTCGAGGTTGCCCTTGAGCAGAGCACGCATCTTGATGATGCGCTCAGCCATGTCCTTGACCTCTCCCAGCCACTGCTTGTTCAATGCCGGGTCGTTCAGGATCGCGCTGGCAATGCGGGCACCGTGGACAGGTGGGTTGGAGTAGAGTGGGCGGACGAGGATCTTGACCTGCGAGTCGACGCGGGCCTTCTCTTCTGGCGAGGAGGTGACGATGGAGAACGCGCCGACACGCTCACCGTAAAGACCCATGTTCTTCGCGAAAGACTGGGCAAGGCATGGGTAGTGGCCCTGCTCGATAAAGTAGCGGAGCGCAAACGCGTCCTTGTCGGTGTCGCCGGACGCGAACCCCTGGTAGGCCATGTCGAAGAATGGGAAGTGATCGCCCTCCTTGACGGCATCGCTGATGGCCTTCCACTGCTCTTCCGTGGGGTCCACACCAGTTGGGTTATGTGCGCAGGCGTGCAGCAGGACAATGGAGCCCTTTGGCATGGCCTTGATGTCTGCGAGCATGCCATCAAAGTCGAGGCCGATGGTGTCCTTGTTGTAGTACTTGTACTGCTTCACCTCGAGTCCACTGTCGAGGAAGACGGCCTTGTGGTTTGCCCACGAAGGGGTAGGGATGTAGATAGTCTTTGCACCAGGGTAGTGGCGGTGCAGGAACTCACCACCTATCCGCAGCGCACCGGTACCAGAGATGGACTGAGTGATGGCAATGCGGCCATCCTTGATCGCGGAGCTGTTTGGTCCGTATGCGAGGAGAGCTGCAGCCTTGGTGAAGTCAGGAACACCAGTGATTCCTGCGTACTCCTTGTCCAAGTTTTGCTGGACGACCTTTTGCTCGGCGGTCTTCACTGATGGCAAAACGTAAGGCTTGCCCTTGTCATCACGGTATGCGCCGACACCCAAGTTGATCTTCTTGGTGTTGCTGTCCTTCTTGAAGGCCTCGGTGATGCCCAAAATGGCATCCGGTGGGCCCTGCTGCACTTGCGACCACGCCGATGCAGCGCGGACGGATTGTTGCTGGAAGACGGCGCGCGCGGGAGCGGCGGCTGCGCGCTGGAGGGCGGATTTGGAAATCATCGTGGTGGATGTGGTTCCAACAAGAGTGGTTTCGATGCCGGTGATCGGTAAAAGGAACGTGGCTGATGGAGCAAAACACGTTGATAGATGGGGCGATGAAGCTGCTTTACTCCAGAACCAAAAGTTGTCTGAACTTTGGACTCTGGACTCCGAGGCTCGGGAGCTCAAACGTAACAGGGGGGTCGTCTGCGGATCTCGCCGTGATAAGATCAATCTAAGAATTTTGAGAAGGTTGAAGGCACGACTTGGAGCTTGCGTTCTACAATCATGTTCACTCTCGAATGACGGCTAGAAAAATGGCCATGGAGCAGGGAAACGCTGTCGCGCGTACTGATGGAACGGTCCAGGCGCAAAATCCGAAGCGAGGACCGACTGCACAGCTCACGGCGGAGCAGGTGCAGCAGAAAAAGCGCCAGCAAGAGGCAAATCGCCAGTATGGGCGAGGGCAGTCGGTGCAGCTGAAGGGCATCAGGGATAAGAAGCTGCGTGGCAACCTCAGAGCGCTGGAGGAGCGGTACAAAGATGCTGCGCTGAAAGCAAAGGATGCTGAAATCCTGCTCGAGAACAATGCTGGGTTTCTGGAGCCTGAACACGAACTGGAGAGAACATATAAAGCGCGACAGGACGATATCCGAAGCGCTGTTGATGTCGAAACGGCCAAGAACGGCTTCGAGCTGAAGCTGACCGAGCTGGGCCCATACACATTCGATTACTCCCGAAATGGCAAGGACATTGCTCTCGCCGGCCGCAAAGGCCATATCGCGTCCATGGACTGGCGGAGCGGGAAGCTGAACTACGAGCTCCAAGTTGGCGAGACTGTGAACGCTGTGACATATCTGCACAACAGTCAGTACCTCGCAGTGGCACAGAAGAGGAACGTCTACATCTACGACCATCATGGCGTGGAAATACACAACCTCGATCAGCACATTGAGGTCACACATATGGAGTTTCTCCCATATCACTACCTACTTGCCACTATTGGAAGAGCAGGGTGGCTTAAATGGCAGGACACGAGCACAGGCAAAATGGTCGTGCAAATGAGTACCAAGCAGAAATCGCCGACTGCCTTTGGTCAGAATCCGTACAATGCAATCCTGCATGTTGGAGGGCACGATGGTACAGTATCTCTTTGGTCACCCAACAGTACCGCGCCTCTGGTGAAGATGCTCGCTCACAGAGGGCCGGTCACCTCTCTTTCGGTCGATCGTGAGGGAAGATACATGGTCAGCACTGGTCTGGACAAGAAAATGGCAGTCTGGGACGTGCGCAATTTCAAGCCAGTGCATGAGTATTTCCTGCGCACTCCTGGATCCAGCGTGGCCGTCAGCGATCGCAATCTGACCGCTGTTGGTTGGGGAACACAAACTACCATCTGGAAGGACCTCTTCAAAAAACACCATTCCGATACCGAGCAGGTCAAGGTACAATCGCCGTACATGGCATGGGGCGCACAAAATCAAGCGGTAGAGAGAGTGCGGTGGTGTCCCTTTGAAGATATTCTCGGGATCGGCCACGATAAAGGATTCTCCTCTATCATTGTGCCTGGAGCAGGCGAGCCCAACTTCGACGCGCTGGAGCAAAATCCATACGAGAACACCAAGCAGCGACAAGAGGCGGAAGTGAAGTCTCTGCTGAACAAGCTGCAGCCAGAGATGATCAGCCTTGATCCAAACTCGATTGGTAACCTCGACAGTGCATCCAACGAGCAAAGACAACGCGAGAAGGACCTCGATCGCAAGACGGGCGCCGAGGCTGAGCGGGAAAGGATTGAGGAACTCAAGAACCGAGGTCGCGGCAAGAATAGCAGTCTCCGCAAGTACATGCGTAAAAAGGGTAACAAGAACGTGATTGATGAACACAAGATGAGGGTCATCGAGCTGCGTGAAAAGCAAAGGAAGCAGGCCAAGGAAGCAAGAGAAGGCAAGGCGCAAGAAGAATTGGGGCCGGCGCTCGCGAGGTTCGTCAGAAAGGGTGGATGATAGATGGGCAACTTGAATTTCCATCAAACCAGTCCAGCAAACCTGGCTTCCACGGCTGGCTTTCCACGACTTGCCAGGCGATGTGGCCGGCAGTCGAAGGGATTCTGCGATGCCGAAAGGAGCGATTGAGCCACGTCCGACCGCTACCACTCATTACTACGACGCAATTTTGCAACATCCGCCGTCAGGACGGTGATCTAGTCGGAGGATCTAGAGACTCGGTCAGCATAGGATTGCTGCACCCGACACCATGGATCGGCCTGGAGAACAGTCGAGTCAAACTATGCCACCAGAAATGGTAGCATCATGAATAACAGTACAGGAACTACTGCTGCAGCAACGCTAAAAGCAATTCGCGTGCTTCTTCTCGTCCACCACCAAATTTTTTGTACTCGCCGTTTCCGTTGGATCCCCGCTCTCCATCCTCTCCAAGTCCTTTGCGTCCTGCGTAACATCCTGCTCAATACTCGTCATGACGTGTATCCTTCCATCCGGAAATGGCATGTGCTGTCTCAACTCGATATCGTCGAGACTACTCTGCGCCCGGATGTGGCTTCTAGTCTTGCTAATAAAAGCGCCATTCTTGCCTCCCAAGGCCTCTACGCTTCTTTCCGGGTGCATGCTCTCGTCGCGCATGGAACGATATGGGCCCAACGTGCTGTGCAGCGTGGAGGCGTTGGTCGTATGGCTGCGGGAGTTGTTAAACCGGAAAGTCGACTTTCCGCCGCTTCCGCTTGCGCTTCCTCCCCAGTGGCTTCCTCCTGCTCCTGCTCCTGCACCTGCAACACCTCGTTCGGCCTCGCTCCCCAAGCCTGGAAAGGAACGACTATTGAGAGTGGTAGCTCTGAGGAGTCTCGGGAAGAGACATCTGATCGTCGGGAGACAGGAGGCGATTATGGCCGTGTTCATTTCGACGTTGGACCAGATTGCTGCGAGGGGGTTCTCCCATGAGACATCTGTGGTGTTGGCGATGATGTACAGAGACTGGAGGCGCAGGATGGAGAGGATGCAGGTGAAGCCTCCTAATGCGAAGACGAGCATGAGACTGGAAGGAACAAGTCAGCTCGGTGGATCTGAGGGGCCCAATAGAGAATGCTCACGCTCGTTTCTGTCGTTTGGGAAGCTCGAGCTTGTTCAGGACAGGCAGAGGCAGAACAGTCGTAGCAATGTCCGTGGCGATATTGAGGCCGGAATTCGCGAACCTACATTCTGTTAACATTGGATAGAGCAAGATCATACCAGCAGAGCTGACATACCACACTCTAAATCGATCCAGACATTTCCCACCCACTATCGAAGAATCCCAAAAGAAGGCAATCGGACTGCACAGCCAAATTGCAGAACAGACGGCCCACAACCCATACAGCACAATGAATGCCATGAGCGCCCACGTCGATATCCGAAACCATCTCTGAGGGAATATGCGAAGGTATTGCAGGAGAATCGAGACTTTGGTCAAGGTGAGGGAGAGGTTGTACACCCAGAGCGAGACCCAGAACTAGATTGTCAGTCTCGTCAGCACCCATCTCCTTGAGCTTTCTCTATAACAGACTCACTGCTTTTATGTTCGCCTCGACCTCATGCGGCTCAATATCCCTCGCATGCCTCCCCATTCCCGTCTCCACCTGCACGATCATAGTCACAGTCGTGGCAATCGCAAAGAGCTGTACGCATCACCAAAAGTCACTCATCAGCTCTCATCAGCTAGCGGACAGTTGCGGTGGTAGATTTGAAAGAGAAGCATCACTCACCATTGAAAACACAATACACAAATCGTCTCCTCCTGCGTTCCGCGCCATACCGATGCGAGCGTAAATTCGCATGCCCACGAAAATGCACGCGGCGACCGTCATGGCGATGACTACGGCCAAGACGGTGCCTGGGGAGGCGTGACCTGAGACCATGGCTTCTCTTTCGTCTCTTGTGCCAATAATATTTCTGCTCTCTGATGATTGTGATCGTGATTCCTCTCGCTCGCAAATCTGTGCCGTCAAGTCAGAGTCCTCAACGACACCGCGTCTGGACCAGTGTGCATTGTGTCCGAGGTGGGTTTTGCCCTATGTCAATCTCACACGAGAACAACAAGACATCGAAGACAGGTAGATTACATCTACCGGACGCCCGGGACCCAAGGGGCCAACCGGCCGTGATTCACCCCTAAGATCCTAGACGTGATCTGGACAAGAGCCTGAACAGGTCACTGGACGTGCCAAACTTTGTCGATGGGCAGCCCATGTTGATGAAGCTTGTCTGTGTCGAGTGGGGTCGAGCAGGCCTGAAGAGATGTGATGTGTGATATGGCCAATTTCGCGGACGCTCTACTTACATGAGCGATCTGAATTCAATTTATACCTTTCGTTTTGTTTCCAATAATCACGACTCTGCAACAAGAAGCTCATCTTGGGTGCCTGCGACATATTGCCCAGTCAAACATGTATGGGGTCAGAGCGATGTACTTTGACAGCAGCTGGGGTGACCTGGATCAGGTCTGGGCAACAATCTTGGCATTTGTGCAGAAGCGTGAACAAAGTTAAAATACATTCAGCCGATACACACGATCGAAGATATGGGTATCATAAAAGCTCTTCGTAAACGCCGCCCAATGCATTGATTAGTCTACGCCGAGACTACCAGATTTTCCCCCGAAGTTACTCAAGTGAAGCAAAGCGCAGCTGCATTCCCATTCAGCAGAAGGTACTGCGTGTTCATCATTTACAGTGACGTCGTGTGTTGGTGTTGCCGGTCTCGAGAGCCCCCTGAGCAGTGTCTGAGCGCTCAAAGCCCGGCGCTTCCTCGACTGAAGGCAAGCTGGTCTGCGAAGACACGGGCGAGACGAGGGCATCGCTACTCTTTCTCGAAGATACCCCATCACGGGACTTTAGTCGTTCGTCCAACATGCCCACAATCTTCGCAGAGGCTTGATCGAGCAATTTCGACATGGCTTGTTCGTCAAGACTCTTGCCTTGCGTCCTCTCACTAAGGACTTTAGCGGTCAATCTCAGCTCTTTTTCCAGTTCCCGCAATGCTTCAGAAGTCGGACTGTCATTGCTCGGCGCGTTGGCCAACTTCCTCCTATACATGCGCAACGTGCGGCATACCGAGTCGGTTGATGATGCGAGGGTGCCATACCCGGAGCTGTTTGCGGCAACACCGCCCGACCTGAGTACATTCTCACTACTCTTGGAACGAAGGGTCATGCCGAGTGGTGCTGTGCCACGGTAATTCTCCTTCTTGTTCGTGTTGCGCGGACTCGGCGGTGACGGCGACCGGTGACGCAGACTTCTTCGCCTAGAAGAGTCGTATGTAGAACGGAATCCAGGCTCCAGTCGCGGGGTCTGCGCAAGAGACATCCTACTCGTCTTCTTCCTGACCTTGGGCGGCGAAGGAGCCTTGGCATTGCTTGTGTTTGTCGGTGAGGGCGGGTCCTGCTCTTCCACTTTGTCACGGCGGATTTTGGAGATTTCCGAGTGTGACAGGACCTTTCTCAAAGGTGGGCCCAACGCGGTCGCAGCAGGCGTGCTCTCGCCGTTGCTGTGATCGGAGAGTTGGGTGCCGGAGCGTGCCGCGCCTGCTGTGCCCTGCCAAACGAATATTGTTGAGTCAGCGGCTACCGTGACAATCTGAGGAGAGGCGTTCTGTAGTCCATCCTCTTTCGATGCTGGGATGAGCGCTGCATCTGTAATGCCCTCGGTATGTCCCCAATCCCGAGCCACGAGACTGCCGTACTCGGTGTACAGCCGAACGGACTTGTCCGTACTCGAGACGCCAGCAATCGTCGGATTGCCATTGAGCGATCGCGCGTACAGAATCTTGGAAAGCACGACCGCTTCTCCGCTCTCGTTATCGGCACACTTGAAGCTGAACTCGGATGTGCCCGTCTTTGTGCTGTACTTTGCTACGCAGCGATCAGTGCTCGACACCAGGATGGCGTCTGACTGGCCTGTGAGGCACATGCTCGTAGGCGCCGATTTGAGCGTGATTGCTCGAAGCATAGCAAATGCCAGTGTTTTCACGTCATTCGGTCTTCGCAAGCCAGCCTCCCTCACCACAATGGAGCGGTCGGCCGAGCAAGACATGAGGTATTCCCCATCCTCTGAGAGAAGCAGCCCCGTCACGGAACCTGCATGCTCGTCCATTGTCTGAATCAAGTCCAATGTGCCCCCGTTGCAGATGAACAGTTGAATAGTGCGATCTCGGCTGGCAGAGACGAGAAAGTGAACAGATCCGCGGTCAAATGCCAAAAGTGCTGTGACCTCAGCAGTGTGAGCTCTGATATGACACTTGAGGTGCCGTGTTTCCAAATCGACGACCGCGATGGTGCCGTGCTTGTCGCCGGACGCAAGCATAGTTCCACCACCCAGCACGGCTAGCGTTCGCATCTCGTTTGTGACTCCATATGCGTCGGGCGTCTCATCCAATGGCAGTTTGACGGGGTCCGAGACAGTCTCGCCTTCTGCGTTCCAAAAGTGCACAGTGCCGCTGCCAGAGTATGTGCAGAATGTAGCCTTGGCCAGGTTGACCGAGTCAATTGGGAGCACACCGAGTACGGCGTCCTGGTGGGCTGACAAGCTCCGGCTTCTGTCTCCCATAATGCCGCCTTCATTTGCGCAGACTCGGATACTGCGACAGGAATCTATCGTTACCACCACACTGTCGAGAGTGGCAGCGGCCACCGTGGCGCTATCCGTAAACGTTGCTTGAGAAGGAGACACTGTTGGCGGTCTCGTCACTTTACCAGAAGCCCGTCTTTCCAAATCCGGGATCAGAAACGAAGTCATCCGACTGTCTGGTCCGTACACATGGAACGTGTCGAGGGCATCTTTACGCGCAGCGCTGATCCCACAACCTGCATGCACTGCCAGGCTCAAAGATTGCATTTTGTCGCTGTCGTCTAACAAGCAGACCTCGCCACCTTCTGTGCAAATGAGAGCTTTCGTGTTGGAGATGGCGGTGATGGACACAAATGTCGCCTCGAGCAGATCGCCTAGTAGACTGTTTTTGCCAGCCAACACCCGGTGCTTCGGGCTCAATATGCTGTTGCCAAAGTCAGAAGAGCGTGATTTGAATTCAGGCCGGGGCATAATCGAGGCATTGCGCGCGGTGTTGCGCGCTTCGCTTTGTGTATCCGGGTCCACTCGCCAGATCTTGATGGTTCGCAACCCAGCTGTGATTATGCTGTTGCCCATCCATATCATGTCATTGATGAATGTCGTGCACTTGTTGCTGGCGTGCAACGTTGCCAAGCCCGTGCGGTCCTCGACAGACCAGACATAAAGGAATCCATCATTGACAGTTCCGAGGGATGCCAGAAAGCGCGAATCATTGCTAAAGCTCAAAGCATGCACTCCAAACGTGTGCTCCGACAGAATGCAGACCGGTGCTTCCGATGATCCGTCCTTGAGCGCGAATATCAAGATCCTTGGCCGGTAGCCAGTCTCCCCGGTCGCGAGCCACTTTCCATTTGGACTCAACGCGACTGACGTGGCGCTTTTGATCCGATCTTTTGCTGTGGTCGATCGTCCCGTGGGCGAGTCTGACCAGTCTCGGCTGGCAGAGCCTAGCGGGGAGGCGTTGTCCTTGAACTGAGTACTTCTGTAGCGCGCGTCGTTTGGTGTAGGTGTGGAAGGCCAGCCGGCGACTCCGTCACGCGCTACGCCGTTCGCGGTGGGCTTCGCTCGGAAGAAGTCCTGTGTCACGCTCAGGTCATGGTCGACGGTGACCACCACGACGGCGGCGCCCGCAGTGTATGCAAACTTCCTCTGCGCAGAGAGGGCGTCAAAGCCGGTGACGGCAGTCGTTGTGGTTCCAATGCTTTTGTGCAAGTGCAAGCACGCCTCTTCCTTTGCCGACTTGGTGGGCGATCGCGGACTCGGAGAGCGGAAGAAAGGTGAGTTTGAGGGCGTGAGTCGTAGGCTGCCGTAGAGAGCGCTCATCCTTTCTCATCAAACGAGTGTGGTGGACGTTGCAAAAGGCAGCGCATAGTCTGGTCGGAGAGTGCCGTCTAGTGGAGTCGTCGTTGTTGCTGGTTGCTGGTGAGTGAGGAATGCGTCGCAAAGATGGAAGAGGAACCAACGATACGAGAGCGGATCACCTCGCCTCACGCCCCACAGTAATCTCCCACCGACGCGCTGAGGTCGGCGGTGGTGGTGGTGGTGGTGGTGTGTGAAAGACAGTCACGATTCGCGTCACATTTCGTTCGTCTGTCTCAGGGACAACGTTCAACAACAAACAATCATTCGCCGGCCGTCAACCATTGAGGCAGTGCCATTGGTCGGACACCTGATCCTCCAGCACACGGAAGAAGAAGATCATCTATGCCGGCAGTGTTCATCGTGCAGCACTTTCAATGCCAACAGCAACCGTGACACACGACGGCTAGACATCCCTGGTACACGTGCTTCTCCAGGCTGCCTCGAGTCATTTCACAGACTGCAGACTAACTAGTCGACTACAGCCCTGCGGTGGTCGTTGGCGATGGACTGACGCGTCCGCAATCATCGACCTGACGCGACAATATAAATTACTGCGACGAGTATCACACACAACACTGATGACGGGAGTTCTCCTTCTACACGGTTGCTCGGCCGGCCAAGAGGAGCTGCACCGACATGGTTTCTTTTCGAAGCCACGATGAGATATCGTTGCTGACCTCGGCCACTGCCCTATTCTACCACCAGGCGGACGCTTCAGCAGACGATAAGAGGGTGATAAGGCAGGGAACAGTCCAGCCTCAGTAACAACAATGATGATGATGACCGTCGCGGTCGAATGGAAGGCACGAGGCGGCTCTGCGCTAGTTCTGGTTCTGCGCGCCAAGCAAAAAGTGCCCAGTCTCATGTGGTCCACAGCTCCCCTCCAAACGATGTCAGCGGGGCACCGAACGCGGAGAAGTGCTCTCAGCTCTGTGGGACGAATGGCTCTCTCACTCTGGCTGGGCAGAATGATGCTGATGGTCGCGCGCTTGACGTACGACAAGGCAAGTGCTGAAGTGCCGTCCTACTTGTTGCGCCGTCGTGCTGCTTTCGAAGAGTTCATGAGCGATTTGCAATTCGGACCAGCACACCGGACTTGAGAACAGTGGGTCCAGATCTATCTTCACCTCGGAAACGCAAACAACAGAACCGCCTAACACCCCAGCCTGGACCGCTAGCCCGAGATTTAAAGAGCTCGGGAGACCCAACACCTGCGCACGACATCACCGTCTCTGCTGAGCTTTTGTCCCATATCCTTTCTGCTGTAGCATCGAAGCCACAGCAAGACCCCCACAGAACACTAATAGTTGCGGAAGCAATGTCCGAGGGATCAGAGCAGCCTCCCAATGGCATCCCAGAGTCGCGCTCTGCGGAGACCTACCATGTCCCAGAGGCATTCATGAAGTGAGTGGAATCTGTGATGCGCACATGGGATGGCACTGACGTGTACGTAGGAAGCACCCCAAGAAGCCGCACTTGTCGTCTCTGGATGAGTACAAGACGATGTATAAGGAGTCGATTGAGAACCCTGATGAGTTCTGGGGCAAGATGGCACGCGATCTCCTCACTTGGGAGCGCGACTTTCAGACTGTGCACTCGGGCTCGCTCACGAACGGCGACAACGCCTGGTTCACAGAGGGAAAATTGAATGCCTCTTACAATTGCGTCGACCGCCACGCCCACAAGAACCCAGACAAGCCAGCCATCATCTACGAAGCCGACGAGGTGGGAGAAGGCCGCACCATCACTTACGGAGAGCTGCTCCGTGAAGTCTCACGGCTTTCGTGGGTTCTCAAGCAAATGGGTGTGAAAAAGGGTGACACCGTCGCTCTCTACCTACCCATGATTCCCGAGGCTGTGATTGCATTCTTGGCCTGCACTCGTATTGGAGCCGTCCACTCTGTTGTCTTTGCTGGATTCAGCGCTGACTCACTGCGAGACCGTATCATTGATGCTCAGTCAAAAGTGTGCATCACCACTGACGAGGGCAAGCGTGGCGGCAAGCTCATTGGCACCAAGAAGATTGTGGACGAGGCGCTCAAGCAGTGTCCCGACATCACTCACTGCTTGGTGTACAAGCGCACTGGCGCTGAGATCCCATGGACCGAGGGCAGAGATTTGTGGTGGCACGAGGAGATGGAGAAGTGGCCTGCATACTATGCGCCTGAGAGCATGAGCTCTGAGGATCCACTCTTCCTGTTGTACACCTCTGGTTCCACCGGCAAGCCAAAAGGTGTCATGCACACCACCGCAGGCTACCTGCTGGGTGCCGCGGCAACAGGCAAATATGTATTCGACATTCACGATTCGGATCGATTCTTCTGTGGAGGTGACGTGGGCTGGATCACAGGACACACCTACGTCGTATACGCACCATTGGTTCTCGGTGTTGCAACGGTGGTGTTCGAAGGCACTCCCGCCTACCCCGACTTCAGCAGATATTGGGATGTGTGCGAGAAGCACGAGGTCACCCAGTTCTACGTGGCACCAACAGCATTGAGACTGCTCAAGCGCGCTGGTGATGAGCACGTCAAGGCGCAGATGAAGTCGCTGCGTGTGCTCGGTTCCGTCGGTGAGCCCATCGCTGCAGAAGTCTGGAAATGGTACCACGAGATTGTCGGCAAGAAAGAGGCACACATTGTGGATGTGGGTGTTTTCGACGCCTTCCTTGACACAGTCAAAACTAATTCTCTCGCAGACGTACTGGCAAACCGAGACTGGCTCGCACGTCATCACCCCAATGGGCGGTGTCACCCCCACGAAGCCCGGTTCCGCCTCGCTTCCCTTCTTCGGCATCGAACCCGCCATCATCGACCCCGTCTCCGGCGAAGAAATCCACGGCAACGACGTCGAGGGCGTGCTCGCCTTCAAGCAGGCCTGGCCATCAATGGCACGCACAGTCTGGGGCGCCCACAAGAGGTACATGGATACGTACCTAAACGTCTACAAGGGATACTACTTCACCGGCGACGGCGCCGCCCGCGACTACGAGGGCTACTACTGGATCCGCGGCCGTGTCGACGACGTCGTCAACGTCTCCGGCCACCGCCTGTCCACCGCAGAGATCGAAGCCGCCCTCATCGAGCACAAAGCCGTCGGCGAAGCCGCGGTCGTCGGCATCAACGACGAACTCACCGGCCAAGCCGTCAATGCCTTCGTCTCCATTAAAGACGGCAACGAAATCAACGACGCCCTGAAAAAGGACCTGATCCTCCAAGTCCGCAAATCCATCGGCCCCTTCGCGGCGCCCAAGGCCATCTTCGTCATTCCAGATCTGCCCAAGACGCGCTCTGGCAAGATCATGCGGCGGATTCTGCGCAAGATTCTGGCTGGCGAGGAGGATCAGTTGGGTGATACGAGCACGCTGGCGGATCCCTCGGTTGTTGATAAGATTATTGAGACGGTCAAGGAGTCGAAGCCTGCGGAGAAGAAGTGATCTGATTTGATCATCTATTGTTGTAGTTATTGGTCTTGATCTTGATCTTATGTTGATGAGGGATTTTTGGTGATTGATGAGTGAGAGGGAGGAAGAACAGACTTGCCTGCTCGTGAGGATTTGGAAAGGGATTGAATGGGACAAGACGAAGAACTTTTGAGGAACACCATTTTGATGATGTTATGTAGCCTCGTCTGTCCATCTGTCTATTATGAACGAACATGTCAACGCTATTCAAAAACGATAATGTACATGTTTGTTCATGTTAACCACACCCGCTATGCTTGGTCATATATTGCTACCTTTTCCCTTTTCCCTTTCCCTTTCGTGTACATGCAAGACAACAGCCATTTAACAACCTGACTTGCTCATCGATCCAGCGGATTCGGCCTCTCTTGTAAATCTCGAAATTCTCCTTCTTCTTGTTCTTCCTCGGGTATAATTCCATTGCATGCACTAGAACCATCTTTTTCGTAGTCATCATCATCGTCTTCTTCATCATCACCAGCCAAGCTCTCCACCTCATCAAACGTCTCTTCATAATTCCGCTGACTGGAACGCCAATCTCGCGTTTTGTCAATCTGTACCGCCGAGTCTGCCTTCCTGTTTGGTTGGACAGATGAGTTCATACGCTGCATGCGTTGGCGGCCGTTGGAGTGCAGCATGGGGACGTCGTCCTCTACTTCGTCGGCCTCATCTTCTTCTGCTTTATCAGGGGAAGCATTCTTACAACCGACCGGTACGCGACAAACCTCGCGGACATCTGAATCTACAGTCCGCCAGATGACCTCTCGGACTTCTTTGCCGACCTTCTCGATGGCGTCAATGGCCCAGATTACATCCAGATGCTCGTATCCTTCGATGATTTTCTGGTGGACGACTCGGACGTGGGGTTCTCTTCCTCTGTCGAAGCGGCGGAGCAGACGGCGGCCGTCGACGAGATCGTCTGCCCCGGCGACCCAGAGTGCCAGGGGCGGGAATTGCGAGTCATACCAGGCGTATTTGCCTCGACTGGAGTCGTGGTGCTGGTGAGTGAGTTGTCGACAATGGTAGCTCGAAATGTTTCTCTGCAGTTTCTTCCGCTCGGCAATGTGCGGTTCTCGGTCAATGTAGTGGTTTCGGATGACCGCGTCGTCTTCTTCATCTTCCTGGTCTTCGATTCGAGCTTCTTCTCGCGTCGCTAGGATGCATTTCTGCTTGGCGAAGCATTCCCTCCCCAGCCACCATCGCATACTTTCGGCACTGACATAGACGGGTGCGAACTGGAACATGCGGTCACGCAGGCCTCGATCCCACCGCCTGTCGCTCCAACTGAAGAGGTAGCTGAACACGTGGTATCCCATCCACGAGTACGGCTTGGCGGGCAGGTATTTGTGCGCCTCCATCATGATCGGAATGAACGAATGGATGCCAAAGATCATTCTGAACAACGCTGGACTAACGGCTTGCATGATCTTGAAGTAGAATTTGCCAATAAGCGGACCAGCATATGCGGCTGGAGCGAGGGCGCAGAAGACGGAAATCTTCTCTCCAATATCAGGCCGTTGCTCCTTGGCAAGCGCGACAAAGGTCTGCGTTGTGCCCTGGCTGTGGGCAATCAGTGCAAGCTTGGGAAATCCAGTCTCTGCGAGGACACGGCTGATCAGTGCAGGCAGATCCATGACGCCCATTTGTCGAATGTTCCAAGCCCACATCCTCGGATCGTGGTAGGTGAGTGAGGTATGTTTGGGGGTGAAACCGCAACGATTGTTGCCTAGCCATACATCGTATCCTGATTTTGCGAGATAAAAAGCTAGTGAATCGTCGTCGTTGCAGCAATAGGCTCCGGCAGATTGCAGCAGGCCATGCATCAGCAGTATGGGATACTTTTTCTGGTCTCCACTACAGCGGCCAAATGGTGCATTCGTTTCATGGGTAAAGATGTCAGGTCCACGAATGCCACGGGCTTCGGCGGACAGTCCTGTATACTCGCGCGGGTTGTAGATGTGAATCAGCTCGATGATGAAGCCGTCTTCTGTTTGGACTTGGTACGTCTCAGCATCAAGTCCCACCCGCCGCGCGTAGTACGCGACGTCGACCTTGAGCGGATCTGGCCCGCCCTCTGTTGGCACAAAGTCGCCGTCGCGGGCATGCGGGCTGCCCTTCTCGCCGGACGGTGTCTGCATGCCCTTGGCGCGGTCTGTCCACGCACATTCTGCTGCCTGCCGCTCTTGTCGTCTCTTCTGCTCCTCCTCGTAGAAAGGCCTCTGTCTCTGCGGGTTCTGCAGCAAAGCTCTCTTTCCCAGGTTCCTCAACAATCGAGGCACGGCGTCCACCACCGCACCACAAACAATGGCCAGCAGGAAGCAGAGTGACAGTACTGCAGAGGTTGCTCGAAATAACAGACAATGGCAGGTTCGCAGCACAGACGGCGGGCCGTAGAGTGGCACAGGCGGAAAGAGAGGATTCGTTCTGCTCTGCGGAATGGCCTCACGTAGAGGTGCTTCGGGAGCCTCGTTCTGCCGTCCGGAGGCTGCAGCGGTGTTTTGAATGCCATGTGTCGTCCCGTCCTTGCCTTCCCGCAGTGCGCTCTCTGGTGGACTGCGTGTCTGCCTGCCCTGGACTTGATCTTTCAGTCGGTTCAGCTTCCGCGCCTCGTCGACGGGGATTCCGGGGAGTCGGTTGCCGTCCGAGGTCTCAATGACCGGGTCAAAGGGCGTGATCCATTTCGCCTCGACTGCCTGCGTCGAGCCACTGTCCACAGTCTCTTGATCGACTCTCAGCCCGGCCAACTTCTGCGCCTGTTGGGCATATTCTCGCCGCTTCTGCTCAATGTTCTCGCCACCCCATGGCATGGTCGCAGCGGACCGAAGCTGATGTGGGCGACACGGTGCCACGCGGATACTTGCGGACGGTGATTATGTGTGTGCAGGGAGCATGGGTCTGTGATGAAGAGTGAGATAGTTCTATTGGGCAATGAATCAGCTGGACAACAGACGACAAGCACTCAACCATGCAATGCAATGGGAGACAGTGTCTCGACCAACAGACCAACCATCTTATCGCTTATGCCCTTGTCAACAAAATTGTGACGTATTCAAGGATCAGGATTGTCTCCTTCATCACTGAGATGATCACCCAGCGACATCTGCAGTGCTCGTGCAGCGAAAGAGGCCCCATTGCGATGATCAGACGGGGCCTGAAGAGGAGGAAGCGGTGACTTTATAGAAGGAGGAGGTCGTTCCTGTCGCTTTTATCAAGAAGCTTTGCAAGCGTGCCTCCCTCTCTCTCACCTGCTGATCATCTTCCGAGGTATGCTGCCTCCTGCGGGTGATGTGTCTTTTGCCCATGTCTATGCTATGCTATGTACTATTCTATCTACTGTGCACATGCATAATCCGTGACCCACCAGCCGGAATATTCTGTAGGACTGGAACTATTAGAACTATTCTATTCAACCTCGGCTGCTCCAGCTGGCTCATCCTCGCAGAAGGCCCAGCTTTGGCCTGGAGCGACGTCCAACGTCCTGGTCGGGCAACGTTTCTCTATGCTTTCTCGGCCGCCTTGAACGCGATTGGTACTTGTCGCTGGCCACCATGTCCTACGACGTTCCGCCGCCGGGCTCGCGCAAGAGGAAGCGCCGCCGGAGGACCGACAGCTCCGCGCGCCTGTACCTCGACAGCAGCCTGAAGGGGGAGGTGGGCGTGCTGTCCGCCGATCTGGTCGACGACTTGTTCCCCAGCGCTGGAGCTGTACACGGCGACGACGAGAACAACACCAACACCGCCATCTCCTCCTACCATGCCGCTTTCACCCCGTGGACTCCCCATGCCTCGCCGTCCGAGTCGAGCTGGACTATTCTGCCCGTCCGTCCGCAGACCCCCAAGGAAAAGCCGCTGCCGGCCTCGACGATCCGCTTTCCCGCTGGTGCTCACGGCACACAGAGCTTCGTGAGGATCGTGCAGGCTCTGGCGCCCAACAAGACGCTGCGGCAGAACAGCGCCGTCGAGGTCCGCATCAGCGATGTGCTGCCACTGCCCTTGGACACCGTCTTCGTGTCGGTCGAGACGGATGTCATCCACAAGCTTGAAGACGTGCACAAGAGGTATGGTGGCGGCGGCCTCGCGAATGGGGCTGCGCAAGCAGCACGGAGGTCGGGCAAGCGAGCAGCGTCCGATGAGCAAGGAGAGCCACCCGAAACAGACGTCAAGGCGAAGGCGCTGGTCAACGAGGCATTGAGCAAGATACACATTGTGCACGCCGAGGACTTGCTGCCTCTACAACTGGCACACCCAGTCACACACACTCCTGCTCCACCGGCTCGAATCCTCGCATGTGAGCCAGTCTCGCAGGGCATCATATCCGACGCCACGCAGATTGTCATTGTGCCATCCTCCGACAAGCGGTCGAGCACGTTTGGTAACAAGGCTGTGCTGAGCCCGCGGCTCGATGAAGAATCGGGCGATGAAGGTGCAGAGGTCTTCTTCTCTGCTACCGAGGAGAACTCTCCAGCCAAGCCCGTCGTCATCTCCAAATCCGCGACCGATATGTCAAACTCGGAAGACATGTTCGATTCAAGCGCTGAGGAGAGCAACCTGTCAGATGACTCCGACGACATGATCTCTCTTGCAAAGCCAGGATTGACTGACGCCCCGTCAGGTCTCAGCTCTGCCCTCACGTCCGCTACTCCCCGACCCTTTGGCATTGGTCTGGGATTGGGAAACCGTGGAATCAGCACACCCGGGTCGGTCTTCTCCAACATGACGGCGACCACGATCAGGGGTGGTCAGGCAGTGCGGAACAAGATCTTCCGGGCACAAGCCTTGGTGGAACGCTTGTCGAATGAGCTGCTGCATCCAAAGCCCGCCAACGATGAGGATGAAGAAGCGCGGGTCTATGTGGAAGCCTCGGCGTTGGCGCGTCTGGGTTGCTTCTCCGGCGACTGGGTCAAGATCGAGCCTGCCGAAAGCCACATTCTACCAAATTTCAGCGCGTTCGGACAATTTGACGATTCCGCATCGCACTGGCGTCCTGTCAAAGTCTACACGCTGCCCGAGAGTCTGTCGCGGAAGCCTCAGCGATATCAGGTCAACGCCAGGGGTGGACGTCGAGATAGTATATCGTCGCTAGTGACGAGCGCAGCGAACGTGGCCACGATACACTTATCGCCCATCCTTCTGGCCAATCTGGGGGAACCAACAAATATCAGCATGACGACCATTGCCACGAACAAGCGCGCAACACTCAAAAGACCAATGACCCCACGGCCTCCATCTGTCTCGGCTCGTATGCCCCCTACCGCTTCTGAAGTCACCCTGCGCAAGGTTGTCACACCCATCTCGACCGAGCGTTCTCTCAACAATACCCTGTTCGCGAACCTGAAGCAGTACTTTGAAGAGCGGCAGCGCATCGTTCGACCGGGCGATTTGATCGCCGTCCAGGTGGATGAATCGCTGGGTCGATCGATATATGAAGGAGAAGCAGAGCAAGAAGGAAGCAGTGCCGGCGCGCTGTTGTCGCAGCTAGGGCCCCTGAACAACGACCGCGAGCTCGGAGGCGCACGAAACGTCGCATGGTTCACGATTGAGGGGGTGAATGTAACCAACACAGAAGACACCGATGCGCTTGATGAGGACGCGTGGGGGGATGCAGCATCGATCGATCCTTCGAAAATGACCATGCGACAATCTGGTGACGACCGGCGCAAGCTGCCTTCCACGGCCACCAATCCTTGGCAATACTATCTTGGTGTTCGCAAGGTGCAAGCAAAGTCGGCAGCAGCAGGTTCTGGTGGTGGGTTGCCCGAGGCAGTACAGCCTTATATTTCACCACTACAAAGGCGGCTTCGCGAGCTCATGGCAGTGTCTATCAGTCCTCGTGCAGTCCACTTGGGAATGCCGCCTCTGACAGTTCTCGTCACATCTACGCAGAGGAACATTGGCAAAGCCAGCACGATCGCCCGAGCTTGTGCCGATTTGGGGATTCATTTCTTTCCAATCGACGCGCATGACATTGTGTCTGAAGGTGGTGCAGGTGTGGACACGCAAGCACAAGGTCTGCTTGAAGCACGCTGTGAACGGGCCCTCGATTGTGGAGCGGATCTTACTGCAATCTGCATCACACATCTTGAAGTCCTGAACGCCGACAAGGCAGCTGCATCTCTGAAGGGCGTCTTGGAAACTGCACGTGTGCTTGTCGCCACTACGACTGACATTGACAAAGTGCCAGACTCTGTCCGAGGTCTATTCACTCATGAATTAGGCATGTCTGCGCCTGATGAGGGTGAGCGAGAGGGCATCTTACGAGATGTGGTTACGGAGTCTGGTCTGCCGCTTGCGCCCGAAGTGAATTTGGCGTCAATCGCCGTAAAGACTGCGGCGCTTGTGGCTGGCGATCTTGTCGACGTTGTAGACCGAGCTATTGTTGCAAAGTCTGAGAGGTTGGAAGCTCTGGCTCAGTCTAAAGGCGACGTTGCCAAAGCGGCATTCACCATCAAGGATATCCAGCTTGCGGGAGGTGCTGCAGCGACTTCTATCATCCCGGCCGATTTCGATGCTGCAGTCGAGCTAGCACGTAAAAACTTTGCAGACGCCATTGGAGCACCAAAGATTCCGAACGTGCAATGGTCCGATGTAGGAGGTCTGACACACGTCAAAGATGCAGTGGTGGAGACCATCCAGCTGCCATTGTCGCGCCCAGAGCTGTTTGCAAAGGGTCTGAAAAAGCGCAGTGGTATACTCTTCTATGGACCTCCTGGAACTGGTAAAACGTTGCTGGCCAAGGCTATTGCTACCGAGTTCAGTCTCAACTTCTTCTCCGTCAAAGGACCAGAGTTGCTCAACATGTACATTGGAGAGTCGGAAGCAAACGTGCGACGAGTCTTCCAACGCGCCCGCGATGCACGGCCATGCTGCGTGTTCTTTGACGAGTTGGACTCTGTCGCACCGAAGCGTGGCAATCAAGGCGACAGCGGCGGTGTCATGGACCGAATCGTGTCCCAGCTGCTCGCAGAGCTAGACGGCATGAGCGATGGAGACGATGGCGGTGGAGGTGTGTTTGTAATCGGTGCTACCAATAGACCTGATCTGCTTGATCAAGCTTTGCTGCGACCTGGACGTTTCGACAAAATGCTGTATCTCGGCATCAGCGACACTCACGACAAACAGGCAACCATCTTGCAGGCGCTGACCAGAAAGTTAGTGCACATGTTGATCGTGCTGAGTACCTGTACTGACTGTCAACAGATTCACCCTCGATCCATCCGTCTCCCTGCCTCGAGTCGCCGAAGCGCTTCCGTTCACTTTTACTGGTGCCGATTTGTACGCACTGTGCTCAGATGCAATGCTGAAAGCAGTTACACGTTCTGCTCGCGAGGTCGACCAACGTGTCAGCACCGTCAACGCAGAAAGAGCCGCCCGTGGACAAGCCAAAATCTC
Source organism: Septoria petroselini (assembly GCA_022559915.2). Taxonomy (NCBI): domain Eukaryota; kingdom Fungi; phylum Ascomycota; class Dothideomycetes; order Mycosphaerellales; family Mycosphaerellaceae; genus Septoria; species Septoria petroselini. The sequence goes on from JAFJTQ020000085.1 coordinate 28,914, forward strand.
GGTGGGCTACTATTTCGACCACTACGGAGCAGAAGACGATTTCAACGTCATGGTTACCGAGGAGGATTTCTCACTGGCACGCAAGGATCTTGTGCCGAGTGTAAGTCTTGATGAGCTGCAGCACTACGAACGTGTACGCAGCATGTTTGAAGGCACAACGAAGAAGGAAGACGCCGGACCAGGTCAGAACGGATCATCTACATCTGGACCTAACGGGCAGAGTCAGAACGGGTCCAGAAATGCTCGTGCGCAAGCCATGGAAGCTATGAAGCGCGCACAGGCACAACGAGGCAATGCAACAGCTGTCAACGGCAATAGAAGCTCCGGGCATTCGACATCTAATGCTGCCGACGGCGATGATGAAGGTGATGAGGACGACTTTGTCATTCGTACAGATCGTCTGGCGCTCAATCATATCAATGCAGCAGGAGGAGGGGCGGGAGGAAAAGCGGCCGCATTAGCTGGCAAGAGCAAGGGCAAAGGAAAGTCTCGTGAGATTGACCACGGCGAGCAGCCAGTGATGCAAGAGTACAATGGCAGCGGCAATGACAATGGTAACGGAGAGGACTTGTACGACTGAAGAGGAAGAACTATAGTCGTCAACAAAAAGACAATGTATGAGATGATCTTTCTCACAATGTACTATCTACATGTGGTGTAGAATGATGCACAGAGAATCTATGTCGCTGTGCGAGATGAGAGCGAGAATTGCTCCATATCCCCAAGCCTCTTGTTTCAAACTTGTGCAAGTAGAACCAGTCTGAATTCCCGGCTCGGCTTATTCTATCCAGCACGGAATACAAGCCAAGCTCCAGGTAGGCACTTTACTTTCCCGTGAGCTATACCCGAAAGCCAATGAGCGAGACAAATCCGAAGCTGACCACGCCGAGACGACTGCCCGGGGAGGGCGCCCCGCATTTTTACATGGAGAGAAGGGAACCGTTCTTTTGCTTGCGATGATGGTTGTGGGAAAGCTAGTAGACTAATAGAAATAGTATCTGGGAAGGGATATATAAGTTTGCTTGTGTGGAGTTGTTTCTTGTTTGATCACCATACTGTTCCTGTCTACGAATCTCTATTCGACGTGCCATTGGACTTTTGACCAGACAGACGTCAGGCTTGCGACTTGCTTGCATAGCGGAAAGGATAGTCAAACTCCCTTCTCCAGACAGACACTTGTCGGACTCGAGAGACAGAGAGAGAGAGGCGAAGGGTCAAGGACACACACCATGTTCCTCTCGATCCTATTCACGCCCTGGGCGTTGCTGGTGTTGCCAGTCCTATTCTACATCCTTCCCTTCATCCGCAACTGGTCCATCCACGACATCCCGGGCCCCTTGCTCGCCAAATTCACCAATCTCTGGTACATGTACGAATGCCGGCGCACACGCCGCTACCTCACCGTCAACGAGCTGCACAAGAAGCACGGCAAATTCGTGCGAGTCCAGCCGGACCACGTCTCGATTGCGGATCCGGAGGCCATTCCGATCGTGTACGGCCACGGCACCGGGTTTCTCAAGTCGGAGTACTACAACGCGTTTGTGTCCATCCAGAGAGGTCTGTTTAATACTCGCGATCGAGCGGAGCATACCCGGAAGCGCAAGACAGTGTCGCATACGTTTAGTGCCAAATCCGTGGGCCAGTTTGAGCAGTATATTCATCACAATCTGGAGCTGTTGGCGAAGCGGTGGGATGAGATTAATGAGAAAACGGGCAAGGGGAAGTATACCGAGTTTGATGCGCTGCATTGGTTTAATTATGTGGCTTTTGACATAATCGGAGACTTGGCATTCGGCGCTCGTGAGTATCAGGAGACGTCAAGGGACATTTCTTCGCGTGCTGACAGGTTGGTAGCATTCGGCATGTTGGAGAAAGGGGCTGATCTCACAGAAGTGCAGCTCACTCCCGATGGACCTCCTACCTACTCTCCTGCCATCGAGGTGTTGAACCGAAGAGGTGAAGTATCCAACGCTGTGGGATGCTGGCCAGCGATCAAGCCATATGCAAAGTACCTGCCCGATCCTTTCTTCAGCAAGGGCATGGAAGCCATTGCAAATCTGGCCGGTATTGCCACAGCACGCGTTAACCAGCGTCTGGCTGCTGCGGAGCGAGGCGAAATCGATCGTGTGGATCTCTTGGCCAGACTGATGGAAGGCAAAGACGAGAACGGGAACAAGCTCGGCAAAGCAGAACTGACCGCTGAAGCTCTCACGCAATTGATTGCTGGATCAGATACGACGTCGAATACTTCCTGCGCTCTGCTCTACCATTGCTTGACCAAGCCGAGCGTGGTCAAGAAGTTGCAGGCGGAATTGGACCAGGCTCTTCCTTCAGACGATGTTCCCACGTATGAGCAAGTTCGCGATCTCAAGTACATGGACATGGTTATCCAGGAGACGTTGAGGATCCACTCGACTTCTAGCCAAGGGCTCCCGAGAGTCGTGCCTGTGGGCGGCGCCGAGGTCTCTGGTCGATTCTGGCCACAGGGTGTTGTTTTGAGTGTCCCGGCCTATGTCATGCATCACAGTACGGAGATCTGGGGGCCTGATGCTGAGGAGTTCCGACCAGAAAGGTGGGAAAAGGTTACTGAGAGGTATATTTCCCTGTTCTGTATGCCCATGCCCTGGAGTTCTGGCTCTTCGTGCATTCTCGGCTAAGATTTTTTTGCTGGTGGTCATGATGTACGGATCAAAGCTGACTCTGCATAGACAAAAGCAGGCTTTCATCCCCTTCTCGTATGGTCCCCGTGCGTGCGTGGGTCGTAACGTGGTAGGTCTCGGTCGGATGTGGTGTGTGTGAGAGCTTGTGCTGACAATTACAACAGGCTGAAATGGAGCTGGCGTTGATAGTGGCGACTGTATTCCGCAGATATGAGTTTGACCTGCGCCAGGACACACTGGAGACCCGCGAGGGCTTCTTGAGGAAACCTCTTGCGCTCAAAGTCGGCATGAGGCGGCGAAACTGGTAGCCGTGAGGTAAAGTCAAGTAAGCTGTGCATGTACAGTAAGAACAATGATGAAGATTGCTGCCACTTACATCCCGATCACGCAGCAAACTACAAGAACCGTCCCACTGCCTGCTAACTTCTGTCTCGGCTCATCATGGACAGTGAAGAGTACGAGCTGAAAGACAGGCAGTGAAGAGTACGAGCTGAGAGACACATCTGGTGAAGAAAGAGTACGGGCTAAAAGAGAGGTCGGTGGGGTCGCTCCTGCCCTCGCAGGTGCCAGCAAGTCGAGAACTTTCGGCGCTCGGCCAGCTCAAACAACACAAAGACATCAACATCGAATTCTTCCCTCACAGACATCACACATCGCCATCGCCCTCAACATCGACACCATGGAGGTGGCACTGCCACCCGCCTCAGCTCCCGACCCTGACGAGCCTATCACCATTGACGACATTGTCGCTCAGTGCAACAAAACGAGCAACGTTGAAGCGCTGGATATTTTTCTGAACCGTTACTCTGAGTGGAAGCGGTCGGTAAGAGACGTTGACAGTCAACATCAAGAGTCATTCACTGACAAGGACACAGATCTACCCCCTGGTAGCAGCTGCGCGTATCGCCGCTCTGCTAGGAATATACGCCATCGCTGGTCTGCTTCTGATTGCAGTCTACTGCATCACGATCATGTTGCTGGCAGTGTGGTGGCTCAACGCTCACTTGTTGTTCTTGGGGGCATCCCTCGTCCGCTTTGCCATGGAAGAGCAGCCTCTGCGGGCAGTCGTCGTTGACGCTCCTGAAGAGACAGACGCTGGCGTCTCCACTGCCAACCTCACTTCGGAGCCCGCCACGTGCGAGCCGAGATCTCAACCACCACTGGAGCAGAGCACCCACTCTGGATACAAGCAGTCTCTCCCTGAAGCCGTGGATGGCTGCGGCGCTCTGGCGGAAGATGGGCCAGTCGTTGGCTCTGCGCAGATTCCGGAAGCTTCCTCTCTGCGAACAAAACCTTTTGGTGGTGACCTTGCCGAAGCCAAGGAGTTCCTCACTGAAGCTACGAAGGCTCAGTCGAAGAATAAGTCGCAGGCACCCCCTCGACAGCAGCAGCGGCCCCTTCGCATGGGACCACCGGCAAAATTCAGCAAGCCTGCTGCTCCTCCAAAGGTCCAACCACCTGCCATCGCAGCTCCAATACCACCAGCTCCAGCCGGCTTTGTACCACCACACAAGCGCAAGGCCTTGGAAGCCCAGGCCGGGGTTGCATCTGAGGCTAAGAAGCAGGCCGTGCACGTGGCTGCTCCGCCCAGCTCACCAAAGCCACAAATTGTAGGCAAAAAACCCATCTGCCCGACGGTTCTCTCTCCACCTCGCCCTCGCGTGGGAATTGTAGAAGTGTCCACTAACACTCAAGACCGGCCCCTTGATCGACTCCCCTCTAAGAGGGCCGCTGCCTTCTTCGATGGGTCCTCTGGTGGCAAGGCTACTGCCGTGACGCAGGACATCGATGATCCCACCCGTCTCCCCCACATGCGGACTTATTCTGCACAGTATCTTGCCGCCGGAGTGGCAGCATTCAAAGACTTTTTGACTCAACAAGCCATTGATGAAGCGCATGCAAAGCAGACAACCCTTGGAGACGGCGCGATCGAAAAGCACACTGCCAGTGAAGCGACACAGACTGACCATGGACAATCGCGGCCATCGGCTGTAGAGGGCCCCTTGATCGGCATTGACTTTCCGTCCGTTGCAGCAAAGCCGACTCAGACCAAGCCGAGAAACGTCTTTGCTGACCAGTCTGGCATCACTGGCTCGTGTATACTGCTGCCTGCTAACGCTGCTTCCACCTGGCCAGGCCCTGCCTCGTCGGCTAATATTCCTCAATTGAGCAAGAAGGAAGCTCCGGTCGAGCAGCACCCTGTGAGGGAAGGACACAGTCATGCTCCTGCCTCAAAGCCTGCTGTGGTCCCCTCTCATGGGCATGCTACACAGCGAACCAACCCGTCGTCCTCCAACGCTGTACCGACTTTCAACAGCGAGTTGTCTACACAAAATCTGCTGAAGCAATATAGTGCCGCAAGTCAAGCCAAGCGATCCCCTATCTTTGGAGGCGAGGCTGTTGCTGTACCGCCTGGTCTAACCAAGGCTGCTGCCGAGCGACAGTCCCAATTCGATGCACTTCTCTGCAGCAACCAGAGCCTTGACGCTAGACCAAAGTCGAACTTCAACGAAGCTGAGCCAAGCAAGAGTCTGGTGTCTCCGGTCCGACCGACTGTAACCTCGCTGTGGCGCAAGACCGAGAATGCCATAGACGACAGCGATTCAGTTGATGGTGAGGACGATGATTTCGAGTCAGAAGGGGAGGACGATGGAAAGGAAGAGGAGGAAAGCCCCGCCCGGCCAACAAAGCGTGACATCGCATTGCACAAGCAGGAGGTCCGCAGCCTGGTCAAGGACGCGTGGATCGATCGAGAGGTGGTGCGCAGAAGCGTGTGCAACAAGTGGCAACCGGACGACTATGCGAACCTGGCCAGAGTCACCAAAGTGTACCTGGAGCGCCGCGATGAGCTTGCAGGGCTCATGGCTAGTGGCCAGCTGAACGATGAGGATGCCCAGGTGTATCCGGTCCTCCATGAGGCGAACACCGCCCCGCCAAAACGCAAGCCATCGCACTGCGAGCAGCTGATTGCTGCTCTCAAGAAGGGTAAGCAATTCCTGCTGTCTGCGTTATTTCCTTTACTGACACTCAATTCAGCAGACAAAGCTGCGGCCGCTGGGTTGAGAGCGCCTCCACGGCAGCCGAGCAAGCTGGAGGAGGCCCAGAGAAAGATGGCGTCTGTTCACAGAGCGCGTGAAGCTGCACTTACAGCCGCCGATACCGCTAGGCTCAAACGCTGCAACGCCAAGTACACGGCAGAGCGCCGTGCTTTGGAGAAGATCATGGAGGATGAGGGCTTGATGAACGATGTGTACGAGAAGTACCCACCGCTCTGAAGCTTTGTACGGCTGCGTATCTTGGCCCACCGATGGCGGCGGTGAGGGAAAACAATCACCATGGCAGGTTGTTCAGAACAGTGGCTGTCAGCACTAGTACTTTCGTTAACGGATGAGCGCCGCGATGGCGATGAACAGGGCAAGATAGAATGTCCTAGCACGACTTAATGATACGCTTTCACTTTGAGTGTAAGTTGCTTCTCGTGTCTCGACTGATGAAGTCCAGCAAATTGAGGAAGGGAAGGTGGGGTCTGTCTCGCGATAGAAGTAGAGTTCCAAAGACTTTCACCTCTTCGACCTCGTGCCCATCAACATCATCGGCGACACATCATCATCAGCCCTGCCCGTGGCTGTTCCGTCTAGAATCTTTGCTATCAAGTTGGATCTGTCGGCGAAGAAGAAGTCATGTCCGAGAACTGCTCGGCCGGCAGCGTAGCCCGTGGTTCATACACCACTCGAGCGCGTAAACTCGTCACAACGCGAAGACTCTGCTCCCATGCCTCGTAAGTCGCACACGCGGCCAGCGTACCACAATGTCCACTTCCAGGGAGAAGCGCATAATTGCACAACATTGCCTTGCTACAGCCAATCCTGCACACTCTTCACGCCCGGGACCACATCACAAGCATGAGCTCTAGAATGTCGTTCTAGCCAAGTTCACGTCCACAAGCCACCCTGATGGGAGACGCAGGCCACGATTTACACAGGTACAGAGTGGCTTGCACGACACTAGTTCTTACAAGCAAGATCAATGTCTGACGATGATGAATTCGGTGACGATGAAATTTAGGCTGTGTATGAGGGCGTAGCACTGACAGATTCGCTGGAATATAATTGAGTGCACCACACTACCTCCTCGGCCTCGACATCTACTTCCTGCCCGACCTCTGCGACGAAGAGAGCTTCCCTCATGGCGACCAGTGCTTCTGCTTCCAGCCTAACCAGCGTCTGCACCAGCGACATCTTCCACAATGCACTACAGCCATACACTGGCATCACCTTTGGAGCTGTCACTGCCGAGCCGGTCTATAACGCGTCAATCGCAACCTCAGAGACATATCCAGGGATCGATGTACGCAATTTCTGCAACGTGTCCGTGGCCTATTCTCACGATGGTAAATCGGACAATGTAAATACGACTAGCATTCACGGCACACAATCCACTCACAAAATCAGGTCAATGTGTGGTACTACTTCCCCGAACCCGCACAGTTCCAAGGACGCTTCCTCGCCACAGGAGGCGGTGGCTTCGCGATCAACAGTGGCTCTTCTGGCCTCGAAGCTGGTCTGTACTACGGTGCTGCATCTGGCTGCACCGATGGAGGCTTCGGCTAGGGCAATGAACTCCAGGACGTGGTTCTCGCGTCGAACGGGAGTATCAATTACGACATGATTTACAACTTTGGATACTTGTCCATCCACGAGATGACTGTGATCGGTAAACGACTGGCACAGAACGTGTACACCTCGTCAAAGTTGTTCTCGTACTACCAGGGTTGCTCGGAGGGAGGGAGAGAAGGCTGGAGTCAGATGCAGCGATATGCCGAGACAATCGACGGTGCGGCAATTGGTGCTCTTGCCTTTCGACAGGCATTTCAGCAGGTTCAGCACGACTGGCCACAGGTGTACGAGTCCTCAACTCTGAACGGCTACGCGCCGAGCACCTGCGCGCTGGAGAAGATTGTGAATGAGACCATCGCTGCTTGTGATGCGTTGGACGGCAAGACCGACGGCATCGTGGCTCGCTCGGACCTCTGCCGCTTGCAATACAATGCCACAGCCGCCATTGGAAAGACATACTCCTGCGCCGCATCGTCTTCTGCCAACCCCATCTCTGGTGCTCTTACATCAGTACAGGGCGCCACTGGAACTGTCAACGAGAAGGACGTCGCCGTCTTCTTGGCTGTTCAGAACGGACCGTACGACAGCCAGAACCGACACCTCTACGTCGGCTACCAACCAGGAACCAACACCGCGTCCAACGCAGCAGGAACATACAATTCAACCACAGGCAACTACGATGTCGCAGCAATCACGGGCATCGGCGCAGAATGGATCACCTATCTTCTGCAAGAAGTCGCAGCAGAGACCCTCTCGCGCTCAGGAGTAGACGTCAATACTCTCCGCGCATGGATCATCCAAGGCCAGCAAAAGTATTCAGGCACACTCAACACAGTTTGGACTGATCTGTCGGAACTCCAAGCCGCAGGCGGCAAAGTAATCCACTACCACGGCGAAGCAGACAATAGCATTCCCGCCTTATCATCCGTCATGTACTGGGAACAAGTCCGTCGGACACTCTACCCGAAAGCGTCATTTGAAGACTCGCTCGAGAAGCTCAACGAGTTCTACCGATTGTATCTCGTGCCCGGAGCAGGTCATTGCCACCAGTCGATTCAAGGCGGAAGCTGGCCCTTGACCGCGCTCGGATCAGTGATTGAATGGGTCGAGAATGACATTGTGCCGACTCAGCTGAACGCAACTGTCATGTCTGGGGACGATCAAGGTCAGACGGAGAAACTCTGCTCGTTTCCTTACAGGCCGATGTGGAAGGGTACTGGGACTGCAGCAGCGCTGGAGTGCGTGATGCCAGATCAGGACGCGCTGGATACGTGGTTTCCTGTGTTGGATTCGGCGCCAATCAATGCTTATGGCGATGGAGGGAATGTGTAAATTGAAGAGTGCTTAGTCTTGCTGGTGGATACTCCTATCCTAGTCAAAGGCAGCCCATCTTTCTGACCTCCCGGTCTGCATTGTCTCTGGTCTGCTTCTCGATGTCGACGACGCCTATAGACACAGTTTGCTCACTGGTCACGTGCTCCGGGAGATCCTTGGTGCTGGAGAAGTCCTTCGAACAGCATGTTGGTGGTGATGTCGGCTTCAGGCAGCCTGCAGCTTGTGATTGTGAGCTCAGTGGCTTCACAAAAGAAGAGTAACTACGCGCGTCTCTCCATTCCAAGACCGACTGTAGATATGCCAAGGGCCGTCGTGCTGGCGCAGTGGTCGACGGAGCTGTAAAGCATGTATCCGAACATTCTCGTCTGTGAGCAAAGGTGTCAGAAGCTGAGAGCAGATCCTTCGTCTAGAGCTCGAGTTGCTCCCTCGCTGCTCGGGCCAGCACCCACAACACGACCGAGACCACGCCCGATTACCGCAGCGGAGCTGGGATCTAGCCTGGCCAAGTTGAAGTCGTTCACCGTTCCGCTGGCCTGTGCGTTGCTTGCGTACCAGACGCTTTGAGGTGGGGTTGCGGACGCTCTGATTTTCTTGTTGTTGGTCCTGTAGAATCGGGCCGGTTGCCAGTTTCGCCTAAAGCGCGAGCAATGCACTGGCAGGAGAGGTTTGAACCGCGTCTCTCCGATTCGCACTGTACTTATGCCAACGGTAGTAGTACTAGCATAGCCGTCGTCGCGTCGGTGAAGTCTGCATCCGGACATTGTCGTGCATACGAAAAGTTGTAAGAAGCTGAGAGCAGCTGCTTCGTCCTGGTAGAATACCAAAAATGTTGGCACACTCTTCGTATGATTCTCACAGCACTGTTCCCAATTACCAGGCATCATTGCCGCCGACACCAATCTCGGCCATGATTGACTTGCCACCTGCACAAAGCAGTCTCCATGCCGGCGCCCAATAATCCCGCACAGAAGATGCCAGCGCTGTCGGACACTGTCACGGCGCCCAACGAAAACTCCCGCTCAGCCTCGGAGACGTCCTCGCGCACCGCCGCAAACGTGCTCACGTATACCAAGCCACCGAGCAGCCCTTCCCAAAAGATGATGGCAAAGATGAACCAGACGTTCGGGATGATGGGGTACATTGCTTGTACGGTAAGGGCAACAAGATTGAGGACCTGCAGCCACGTCGGGATGTACAGGTTCCTGATGCGGATGAAGGGCAGCGATGAGCGGGAGATGAAGACACCCAACTGGTAGATTGTGCCGTATGTCGGGTAGAATTCTCGGAAACGTCGAAAAGGCGAGTCGGCGAGGGGGAACAGAAGCGTGGGCGCAACGCCTTGATTGATGGTGTATTCTGCTAGATAGACCAGGAACAGCGGCAGCATGTATGGCACGACGAGACTTTGGGCGCGGGACAGCTTTGTCTTGAGGTCGAGCAGGGTCTTTGACAGCCAATTTCCGCGTTGATGAGCGTACGCGGGCGATGTTGAACGGGCGGTTGGCTGTTCCAGGAGGCCGCTTGCACTCGCTTCGTCGTCGTTCTCGTCGGCCGCCACTTGCTGGTACTGCGCCTCCTTTCGCCGGCCGTTCTTGAGAGGACCGAGTGGTAGAAGTGCAAAGTACGAAGCCAGCATCACGAACCCCAGCACGCAGCTGGACAGCAAGGTGGCGTGTACGCTGAAGCCCAAGGTCGTCGTCGCCAACGTGTATGCTCCTGCTCCCAGCAGGCCCGCAGCACCCGTGCCCGATCCCCAGCTCGCCAGACTGAAAGGGCCATAGAAGTGCGTCAGCGCGAGGAAGTTGACCTCGCCGGCGCCGGAGCTGATGTTTGCCAGCACAATTCCGGCAATTTTACAGGTGATGCTGCTCGCATCGGTCGTGTTGGGCGAGAGGGCTACAGCGAGCATGCCGCACGTTGAGAGGCCGACGAAGATGACAATTCGCAGAGAGTAGGGAACCCAGTGAATAGCGTACGGAGTAACGATTTTAGTAGCGAGGCCGGGGATAATACAACTAAGGAGGACGGTAGCTTTAGGAATCGAGGGGCCAACGAGGTCGAGGGCGGCGGTGAGGATAATGACATAGAAGATGTTGTTGATCAGGCCTGTGGTTGATATATCAGCGAGATGGTCTTGTTGATGATGATCAGTGTTCTAAGGTATTACCGAAGAGAAAGAAAGAGATGCACACTCGCAGTGAAGCGTTTTCGAACATGGAGGCGAGCCGTCCTTTGGCCCTCTGCCACGACAGTAAAAGCATGTTTCCAGGACCAGGAAGAGGGAATATCAAACAATTCAGTGAGTGGTGAGGGAAGAGGTCCAAGTCTCATCACATGCACAAATCGTTGTGGAGGCCATCGGCTTAGTAAGCACTAGAAGGTTACACCCTGCTAAGCAGGAGCGATATCACCTTCCTGCCCAAAGGGTCTAGTCTTGTTCTCAATTAGGAGCGAAGCGCTTTATTAGACACTATATTTGGCTAGAATCTTACCGACATCGGCACGTAGCAGGTTGCCAGCCAAAACACGAGTTGAAGGTAAAATTATCGCTGTATAGAGGTTATCGGCTTGTAGGGATCCGTCTTAGACAAGTTACACTGCATTATTAGAACTAAGTTAGCTCCAGACTTGCATCGACAGGGTTGGGATGAACAAGAGGCGATCATCATGCTCAGTAGTACACAAGTTACTGTACTACTGTCTCCTGGCCTCATCCATCTATCTACCTATCTGCACATCCACGCCCTCAGCATGCCGACACGCTGACATGTTGCCGTTCGTTTTCGGGCTCGCAATGCCACCCTGCCCTTGACCGCATTCCCCACTGCCACGCGACCACACCATACGCTGTCGGATACCGTACCACCGTTTCGACATATACAATAGCACACTCCGAGCAGCATCATGGATCGAGTGTCGTCGAGCCATCCATCGCCGTACATGCCGCCATTTGCGGATCCGTTCCAGGCAAACAGAGATCCCTTCCTGCCCGGTGGTGGGTTGTGGCCGGAAGGTAAGTGCGACTGTGTTCCTTCCCCGGCGTGATGAATAGATCTGGACGGTCAAACGAGGATGCGAGATGGCCACGAAAGTAGCTCAGGTACCTGGTGTGCTGCCCACTGCTGCACTCGGCTGGGAACAGCACCTCGTGATGCGGTGATGGGAGGCACGCGGTGCACCTCCCAGAGCTCCACGCTGCCATGATGCCACCGGATCCAGGCCACTGTGTCTAAGCAGGGGCATGGATTTAGCGTGCCGGCAGCACAGCTTGTTGGACGGCTCCCGGACAGCTCATGACAACCACCAGAGCAGGAAAGAATCCCCTCACGCAGCTCTCGGACAGGTCGCATTTGTGAGAGCACACCGTGGAGCACGACGTGGTCAAAAGAGAAAAAGGCTGCGGCGCCGAGATGTCTCACATGCGCATCTGGATTCGCGGTTGATCTTCCACGGCTTCCGCTAGTGCAAGCAAAGCTAGACTGCTAGGGAGCTTCAGTAGCGTTTGGCGGCTGACTGATGAATCTGCGCAGGAAGCAGTGTCTCTCAACACCACTCACCGCTCGACCACGCTCCGCCGCCCCCTTCAATGGCCATGCCACCGCCGTACGATCAATCGCGACGACGCTCGCTCGGCCACGCGGGAAGTCCACAGTATGGAGGTGAGAGGACTGTTTGGCGGGTCGAAAACGGAACCAAACTGACCCAACACATCGCAGCGACGAATGAGCAACCACCACCGCCGCCCTCTTACCCCACTCGCGCTATGCCTCCGCCATCCTCGCCACAGAACGCGCCTCCCTCTGCACATTTGACGTCTGCCCCACGAGGGCCACCGACTGCGTCGCCGTTCAACGGGATGCGCGAGATGAACAGCTCACACCATCGCCCTGGAATGTCTATATCAGCAATACTCGGCGGTGGCGATGAACGCAGACCGCCCGGATCGCCGCATGGCTCCGTCGTTGGCCTTTCTTCCGCACCAGGGCCGATGCAGCCTCCCTCTCCAGGAAGAGCGAGGGCGTCTAGTATGCGCGAAAGCGGCGACCGAGGGATGAAGCGGGCCAGTCCTTCCAGAGTGTTTGGCGAGCCAGCACGCGTGGGATCTGAACCACGAAGGGATGGCATTTTTGGCTCACCGCAATTTCGCCGTGAGCCTACGCATGGATTCCGCACATTCCAACCGCCAGTACAAGAACACCCGCACTACGCCAACGGCAACGGTGCACCTGTACGGCCTATGAGCCAGCCAGCAGAGGCAGATCGACTGCGAGGTTTGGAAGAGGCAGCACATCGAGAGGGCATGTTTGGAGGCAGACTGGGAGGCTTTCGACCCATGGCCGAACCGCAACCGCTACCGCAGCCACCTGCTCGGAGCGAGCCACCGTTCCGTCAAGAACGCCCGTCCTTCCACAATGGCGTGACATCGCACCCTCAGGAGCGGTCCATGTTTCACAGTCCGCAGTCAGATCGAGACCGACATGCGCCAGGCCCCATGCGGTATACGCCTCTGGGAGGATCGTTTGGAGGGCCTCCGAGGGAAGAGGCAGCACCACTATTCCGTGCAGCCTATCCGCCCACATCGCATCCTGCACCCGAGCCGCCGAGAGAATCAATTGAAGAACGAGCACAGGAGATACGCCGGCAGTTTCCAAGATCATCTCCGCCTCCGTCAGATCTGTATGCCTATGATCGATTGCGCAATGGTTTTGCGGAACGCCCTGTGACGTTGGAAGAGCACCAGAGGATGGAGGCGCTACAACGAGAGCAGCAGCGCAAGGAGAGTGACAGCTCTGTGCACAAAGCGATTCTCAACATCAGCCCCGAGTTCAATCGCAGAGGACGCAATTCGCCCCTCCCGCAGGCTGTGCAAGGAGCACAGCCGCGACACATCGGACCTGGCGGTGACAATCCCGGGATCAAGATGGAGTTTGGTCGCATGTTCTCTGGTCTTGGATCTGGCGTTGGCAGCACGCCACATCCTGGTCATTCTGGCAATGGTGCCGGCACACCTTCGCGCATGAGTCCTGCGGCTCGAATGCTGGACAGTGGTGATCTCAGACACAGTGCCGAAGTCGATGCTAATCGCGGACGCGGCAAGGCTGGATCGCGGCTGGGTCGCCGCAATAACGGTCGGCGATCGAGAGATGAAATTGAAGAGGCGGAAGGCAGAGGCACACCTGATACCCAGCGCGGAACCAAACGAAGCAAGACGGGCGCGCAATCTCACCATCACCACCACCATCATGTACACCCACACCACCACCACCATCACCACGAAGGAATGGAGTCGGGCGTGACACCCCTGCGGCACCCTTCAGCCTCCCTTTCACAGGCGAATTTGGCAGCAAGCCAGGCTCATCACCACCATCACCACCACGCGCACCCTGTCGGACACCACCATCACCATCCGCCGCGGTCCATGCCTCCAGCCCGCAAACCAACAATGACCGTGGTCAACAAGAAAGTCCTGGACGAGCTTGCCGACAAGCCGCGGAAGCACTTGGGAACACTGTTATACACAACTGAGCTCTCCCCTGCACCTGCAGCGGACACCCCGATGGACTCAAAGATCAAATATAGCAGCAAGATGAAGCCTATCCCGGTCTTTACTGGATTGGAGAATTCCACATACACCATCCGCGTACCACGATACTACCTGACATCCGGGAGAGGCGGAGCGGAAGCAAATCACAGTCTGGAAGGAATTTGTAGGCGTCGCCAGGTTTGGGGTACGGATATTTATACCGACGACTCTGACGTTGTCGCTGCAGCGATTCATTCGGGTTGGCTCAAAGGCGACTTTGGAGAGTACAACCAGGATCTTCGCGAGCTGTGCGGTGACAATGCTGAGAACGGCGGCGCGGATGATCCCACTTTGACATTGGTGGAGCGTCCGCAGCGACCAGTAAAGGTGCCGGAAGGATACGACGCACACATTACGATCCTAATACTTCCGCCGCTCGAGTCGTACGCGGCGACCAACCAGCACTACATGGCATCGCGGGAATGGAAACAAAAGCACGACGGCATGTCTTTTATGATACATAGCATCGAATTTGTCGACGAGGGCGCCACGAACCGGTTTGTAGATCGCAGCGGGGCTGCCAGGAAGAACAGGATCGCCTTGGAAGAAGCTGCGAGGAGAGAGGCTGCTGCTGGTCTGCTGTTGTTTGCGAGCGGAGGAGGAGGATCCGGGATTGTGCGTGTCGGGGCGTGACACATGTGAAGTAGAAGATGTGAAGAAGAGATGTTTATGAACGACAACAGGGAATGTCTGCTCACTTCTGATGCATGAAAATATATGACCGTGGCCTAATCTGCAAGAATTGCAGACTGATGACTCTGCCGGCTTGACGACTGTCTATGAACTGACTGGCCCCCTGCGCATAAGCAAACAAAACAACACAAAAGCACCTCTGCCGCGACTTCATCTGCATCTGCCCCAACTTTCTAGGCAAGCCAAGGCAAGCCAAGTTTGAAAAACGCAATGCCTGCTCTCCTGCGCACTATCACCCATCCTTCAAAGTCTGTCCGTCGATTCGGCGGCAAAGATCTTTAGCAGCTCGACCCTCGTACACCACAAAACCCGAACCTGCCACTATGGATAGTCTGCATGATCTTTGAGACCGGAGTCGTTGGTGGGGTGGTAATCGTTGTAGCTGATGTGACGGTTTGGGTTTCTGGAAAGTTTGGTGGGGGCGTGCTCAAGGTAGATGGTGATGGTGGTGTAGTAGTTTTGGATGATGCTGAGGGCGAGAGGGAGAGCGTCGTGGTGGTGGATGAGAGGACCTCTTCTGACTCCTGCGGCCGCTGGGTGACTGTGATTGTGACTACAGGGGTAAAAGAAGAAGAAGAAGAGACTTCTGTCGGGGTTGGCGTGACGGTTACGTAGACGGTCAGGGGTACGATGATAGCAGTAGTCGCGAGCGGCTGCGCAGTGGTCGTGGTGGTCATGGGCGCGTAGCTGAAAATCGGCGATTCGGCTTGGCGAGTTTGGAGTGTCTCTGTCTGGAGAAATGACGAGTGTCAGTGTGTGATCGTTCTTGCGTGGAGTGGATAGATGGTATTCGAGGGCGCAGCTCACCTCCTGGTCGGCGTTGGTGTGGCGGAGAATGTAGATTAGGCTCAAGGGCAGGGCAATGGCGCAGACGAGGAGGATGACGATTGCGGCGATGAGGTACTCGCGTTTCATGCAATGTCTTCTGCCTCGTCGGGGCTCTTCTTCTTCGATGTGGTCGAAGGATTTGATGTTGGACTGGTGGCTTTCGAGTAGGGAGAAGCTGCGAAGGTTGTTGTTGAGGTGTTCTTCGTAGGCTGGGAGGAACGTGTTGCGGCGGTCAAGGGGGACATCGCCCGGCTCTTGCGTGGTGCTTGGTGTCTTTTTCATGGTTGGTAGCTGGAAGTGATGCTGTCTTGGAATCTTTGTGGGAGATTGCTTGAGTTGGTGAGAAGTCGTGCTTTGCTGTGAGTTGGAAGAGAGGAATGGAGCAAGAAAGAGAAGCGATACTTAACTTGCAGCGTCTATTGAGGGAGATATCAAGTCTATAGCGCAGCGTGAATAGCGATGCTGGCTCGTTGACCAAAATCGTTCAATAGAGGTCCATTGACGGCTTGGCGCTCGTTATTGATCGCATGTGAGCTGTAGTAACTGTGACGAGAAGGAAAAGCTCACGCGCTAGAAGGGCTTTTTCTCTAGTAGAAGTCTCACGGAGTAGAGCAGAGCGGTTCGCGGATTGACCTGCATGGTGAGCAGCTTATCGTGCTGTCTTGTGCAGTATCCGGGACTGGTTCAAGACGTGGTCAGAGATCAGCCTCGCCTGCCACTTCTGGATCATTTCGATGGGTGTGTGATATAGCCATCGATGTAGAAGTCCGACGACGATAATGTGTTGAGGTCAGCGAGTGATGTTATACACATGTCTAGGTAAGGTAGAACGACATGGAATGAGAAGTTCGCCGCGATTTTTGAAGTCAAAGTAAGCTTGGAACAGCATCACGAGTGTCGAACATCGAAACAACACAACACCAAATTTCAACAACCTCTTCGTCCTCCCGAATGCGCTGCATCACGCGCCAGAGCATTCGCTTGGCAAGTAACAGTCGAGTTCGAGCAGCTTCACAGTCGCGACCGTGTTTGCCGCAACACCAGCAGCCCTCACATCTCCGGACCTTTGGACAATCGGCTCGAGGACGAACTGACACCCGAGGACCACATCCTCCCTCCGATCACGACAACTCGCTCGACAGTCGCACAGAGGAGCAGAAGGCGCGAGAGCAGGATGGAACCGCGATAACAAAGGAGGACGAGGCAGCGCAGGGCGAGGCTGCTGACAACAAGGTCGACGATGGCATTCGCAAACCGAAACTTGCAGGCAAGACGTTCAGGCAGAGAAGGAAAGAGGCACAGGCGAACACCATACCTAAGCCGCCACCCATACCAGACTGGTTCCTGCAACACAATGTCAAGCTTTTTGTCGAGACGGACAAGTTGTACACACCGGCGGTCCTGCGCTGCGTCGACAAGGAGACTGGTCATACACTGTTCACACTGCCATATTTCAGCGCCTGGCATGTGCCAGAACTAGGTTTGTCCTGGTCGAAACCACAGACCACCGTCACTGATCAGACGGAAAGCGACGCGCAGCATGCGCCAAAACAGTCCTTGGAGCAGAATTCCTCAACCATTTCATCGGGCAGGAAGCGAAAGGGCGGCACTGCTACTCCCGCTCCAGAAGAGCCGAAGGAGGTAGTGAATCCTCATTCACTGCTTCGATGGGCGGCTCTCCAAGCAGAGACGGGAGTACGAGCCGCGTTTTCAGTCGCCAGGAATGCTCCTCATACCAATTCGCAGGCCGCGTCCAGGCTGGACCTCTCCCTATTCTGCAAAGATCCCAATTCCCATGCTCAGATGGATGATTTTGTGGAGGATTTGGCGATGCTGTCTGAAGCGAATGTCATTCGGCTTGACGCTAATGATTTCGCCGAGTTGTCCTCTGATTATGTTGGCCAAGGTTCCGACTCACCGGGATCTTTTGCGAATCTGGCTTACGATGTGTTTGGCGGCTACACCACGCATACCGTCTCCCAAACGCAAAAGGCCGAGCCCGACGAAGAGGGGGCCTTTGATGAGAACGAGATGGACGAGGAGGAAGAGGATGGAGAGGACGAAGAAGCGCAAACTCCGCGCGGATCAGGCAACATGCACTTTTTCGCTCTGGACAGTCTGCGTAAGAGCCTCATGAACAAACGCTTCGAGCTCAGCCGATCCTTGAGCAAGATTGGTCCTGGCGACATTATTGTTGACATGGACCCACAGTTCTCCAAGTCAGGTGGACCGTTTCGCTCCACAGGCTTACGCGAAGAGCAGGAGTTTGATGAAGCACGACTGAACAGCCTACTGGAACAGATCTTAGATGCAACCAAACATGATCAGGCGGGCAGTCTGCAGCGGAGAACCAATCTGCACAACAACAACAAGCCGGACTTTTCTATGCGCATGTGGCGATCTAGCGCTGGCTGCTGGCGGCCTGACATTGCTGGTGAGCTTGCCGGACAGGTTTTGCGTGCAATCCAACGTGACAAACACAAAACGCCTACTCTGGGTCTGGTGCCTGTTCTGGGGAATTGCGATGACCGGCCATCAGCGGAGCCAGCAACTAACAATACAGAACGCACCATTGTGCATGTCAGAGATCTCCGAGATGTGGGCACCTCACGCGTGGGGGAGAGGATCATTCGAAGACTTGTGGCCGTAGTTCAGAAGCGGCGCCGGGCTGGTCAGCAGATTGTCATTGTTGGATCGTCCTGCACCGACTCCGCCGGTTTCGTTCCCTTGACACAGGCCTTGGAGGACTTCCGGACAGTCTCTGTTCCAGCAGCCTTTGACGTGTCGACGCAGGATCAAGTGAGCTTCAAGCTTGCTGCACCAGTAAACGACAATGCAGCAGTTCCGCCCTATGGCCGAATTCTGGAGATTAACCTGCGCCATATACAGCGTATGCTCCGCAGCCTTCGACCCGGGCAGAGTGTTGATCTGTTCACTGAAAGTGCTCAACGCCAAATGCGATTCGGCGACGACATCCTCGGCAAGAAAGTCATGTCATTCGACATGATTCAGCGCATCGTTCTCACCGCGATTGGACTTTCCGAAGTGCACGCTGTCTCCGAAACAATCACCGCTAGCCATATCGGCCTTGCGATTACAGTCACGAGGCAAGCAGCGCAGACTGAACGCGACTGGTCGGATCACATTCGGCAAAAGCAGCTGGGGCTCAAGACAGGTGGCGCGAAGAGCAATGACGGTGCATCGACAAGTGGCGCGAAGAGCAATGACAATGCATCGCCCACAACTCCTAAAGAGCCGTTCAAGCTTGAGAAGATTCGGAAGAGCCTTAATACGCACGAACAAAAGCTCGCACCCGGTGTTGTCGATGCAGCAAATATCAAAGCTGGGTTTGCGCAAGTTCACGCACCCTTAGAGACGATCGAGGCTTTGAAGACTCTGACTTCCCTCTCGCTGCTTCGACCGGACGCCTTCAAATACGGTGTACTCGCGGCCGACAAGCTACCTGGTCTCATGCTTTACGGCCCACCCGGAACTGGCAAGACGCTTCTCGCCAAAGCCGTTGCAAAGGAGTCTGGCGCCACTGTCCTTGAGATAAGCGGTGCCCAGATCTATGAAAAGTACGTTGGCGAGGGCGAAAAGATGGTTCGAGCTGTGTTCAGCCTCGCGAAGAAGCTATCGCCGTGTATCATCTTCATCGACGAGGCAGATGCCATATTCGGCAGCAGGAATAGCGCCGGGAATCGCAACTCGCATCGAGAGATTATAAACCAGTTCTTGCGCGAGTGGGACGGCATGGATGGGCACGACTGCTTCATCATGGTGGCTAGCAATCGGCCCTTTGATCTGGACGATGCTGTGCTGCGACGACTGCCACGACGACTGCTGGTCGACCTACCTGTCGCCAAAGACAGAGAGTCAATACTCAAGATTCACCTCACCGACGAAGCCCTGGACGACTCGGTTGACTTGTCCAAGCTCGCCACGGACACACCATTCTACTCTGGCTCCGATCTCAAGAATCTCTGCGTCTCCGCAGCACTTGCTTGCGTGAGGGAGGAAAACGAGCTCGCTGAGAGCGCAAAGCAAAAGGCAAATACGTCGTTCAAACTGCCCGAAAAGCGAATACTCTCGAGCAGGCATTTCGACAAGGCCGTCAAGGAGATCTCAGCCTCCATCAGTGAAGACATGGGCTCTTTGGCTGCTATTCGAAAGTTTGACGAGCAGTATGGCGATCGCAGAAACAGGAGAAAGAAGACTGCATACGGTTTTGGTGTCGGCAAAGATGGCGACGTCGTGGATGAGGATGCTGCGAGAGTGAGAAAGTCGGAAAGCAGTCCTCCTGGTCCATCTGGGTGATTTCAAGAACAATTGTATAGAGACTAGTCAGCACTGTTTATTCCGGCCCCGGCCTGACGTAGGCGCATCCACTTCGGCGACGCCGAAAAGCACCATGCCTGTCGCTGATCGCTGATCCTTGTGGAGTGGTCAGACTTTACGCATGGGGCCATGTTCCCCCCGCCGCCAGCGAGCGAGAAATTCGGAGCACTGGCCGCTGACCAAGACTTTGTGATCAAAGTTACTCTGATGAGAGACGAGAATCAAAAAGTGACACATCGTCGATGAACTTTCTCTACTTCTCTACTTGAGGATATCGTACACGGACTCCGTCTTTGCAGGATCCTTCTCCCCCCAACGCCTCGCTAAAATGACAAATCTGATGATGATGATGATGAGGATGACAATAGAGAGCAATCACCGCCGCTTCTGCTGGCACATGGCAATAACTGTCCGCAGCATAGCGGCAATCTGCGCGTTTTCCATCTGTCGTTCCGCCAACTGCAGCGCCGTCTCATTCGCTTCGTTTCTGAGAAATGGGTCCGCGCCGTTGCGGAGCATGGCTTTGACCATGCTCGCGCTGCCGGTGAGTACCGCGCAATGCAGAGATGTGTTCCCGTCGGGCATGGCCTGGTTGGGGTCCGCGCCAGCGCGGAGGAGCATTTCTGCAATGTCTGCTTTGCCGGGAAAGACGGCCCAGTTCAATGCCGTCGACCCAATAAAGGAGACTTTTGACAGATCTGGCGCGTGCTGGAGGAGGAGGGAGACGATGTCGCGGGACGAGTACTTGCACGCGTACATGATGGGCGTGACTTTGTAAGCGTTTTCGATATCGACGTCTGCGTGGTTGTGCAGCAGAAATTTCACAATGGGGAGGTTATCGCTGCGGCAGGCCTGGTGGAGCGGCGAACTAGCCGAGCGGGTCGTAGAAGGGGAGATTTCGGCGCCGTGGGAGACGAGGAATTTGACGGCGCCGAGCTGACCGTGCGAGGCAGCGCCGGCGAGGGGAGAGAGATGGCCGGATTTGGCGGGCTTGAAGGCTTCGAAGATGGCGGGCACGAGTACGGAGCAGTTGACGGAGGCTCCTTGGCGGATTGCGGACTGCATGGCCGGGAAGTCGCCAGCACAGGCTGCGGTGTAGAGATAATGGGCGAGTTGGCTGGGTGTGCGGGCCGGTGATAGCACTGCTGAACCAGGAGATGCTGAATTAGGAGATGTCGGACCAGGAGATGATGACCCTGGAGACGGAGGGGGCGACCATTTCGAAAGCGCAGCTTGGAAAGCAGGTATGGCAGGTGAGAGGGAGCTTGGTTTGTGTGGACGCATGATTGTTCGACGGGATCTGCGAATTGTGTTAGATAGTTGGATTGTAACTGACTGCCTATCGCAGACTTACAGTGGTGGATCGCTGTTGAACACGCAGGAATCGTGTCGTTTGAGCTGGTCCGAGTCGCGAGACCGGGGTCTGGACTGCATAACGGTATACTCGTTGAACTGCTCTCTTCGCATCGTGTCGAAATTCCGCATCGTGTCGAAACCCATGCTGTGCATGAGAAGGAGAATGGCAAGGCGTTCAGATGTACTATTCGCTGCTGCCCGTTCCAGCCCATCCAAGCCAAGTGGATACCGCAGACAGGCCCTCTCTCTCAGCTGATGGG
Source organism: Septoria petroselini (assembly GCA_022559915.2). NCBI lineage: Eukaryota > Fungi > Ascomycota > Dothideomycetes > Mycosphaerellales > Mycosphaerellaceae > Septoria > Septoria petroselini. The sequence goes on from JAFJTQ020000085.1 coordinate 50,584, forward strand.
GTGGGTGGATGGTCTGTGTGGCGATGCGAATGCTAGCGTGATGACCCCGAAGATGTTATAGGCCTGTCAGGAGGCAACAATTTCATCCCATGGACTGGTGCAGAACCAAAGGGCATCATCAAAGGCACGATGAACCATCGCATATGTAGGGAGAATGGCAGCGCTTACTCACCTACCTGCCTGTGCACGGTGCGGAGTCAGACAGTCACGGCAGCGCCAGCAGGCGCACAAGGTAGATTGGTATGTCCCGGTGAGCGACGTGGGCGAGGACAGGTGCGTCCGCTCTTTCGCAGCGGCACAGCTCCAAATCACTGCCAGAACGGCCGTCTCTACGCAGCAGACTTTCGGTGAAGGATCATGCGGGTGCTGCAGCTAGCGTTGCATTCCTCGCCAGGCCGGCGGGCGTACAAGAGAGACATGCACGTCGACGCCATGGCCGCATCGGGCTACCGGTGAGGCCGCCCGTGGAGCTGGGCGATGGGCACTACCTTATTACTACTGCGAGGATGGTGATATGACGAGGAACCGGGAGTGGATGCCGACGAGAGCCATGTCTTTGTGTCGTGATGAGAAGCATCCCTCATCAGCCCTAGGAGGTAATAAGATGTCAAATTCCAGCTAGCTAAGCTAAGCTAACTTGGTTAGGTCTGGCGGGTGAGGACGGCTCCTTCCGTTGACACCCTTGCCTCACTCACAGCGATACGACCCTCACTTCAACACTGCCACAACGGCCCGCATATTCTTGACTGTGGTGTTCATCACACCGCCGTCGACACTGCCACAACGATGCTGAAACTGAAGATTGGTGCGGGCACCAAGGGCGCACAGAACGGACAGAACAGCAATGGTGGTGATGGATCCAAGAACCCGCAGACTCCAGCGGCGGGCACGCCGACACCAGGTGGAGGCTTCAAGCTGAAGCTGAATGTCTCGCAACCTCCGACACCCATCGACCAAGGCCATCCATCGTTCGCGCTGTCCTCCACCGCGCCTGCCGAGAAGAAGAAGCGCACGTACACGAAGAAGGGCGGCGACGCGATACCCAAAGGGAAGAAGCGGGCTCTGGAGGACGATGGCGCAGGCCCAGCAGCGAAGCGCAAGATCTCGCTCAAGATCGGTGGTGCTGCTCCCAGCGGAGGACTGCCAAAGCTATCTCTGGGAGGACCAAAGAAGCCGCGAAGCGTCCCGAAACTGCTCGACATCCGCGCGCGTGGCAAGGTACCACCGCGTCCCAAGGGTGTTGGCTACGATTCGGAGGACTCGGACACAGAAAAGGATCCCGCACACCAGCAGGCACTGATTCTGCGCATGACGCCTGGCCCGGACGCCGACTATCTGAGGAACGCGATAGCGGAGTTGAGCAGGACAGGCCATGACGTGACGAAAGGTGATGCATTTTTAAAGGACGTGTCGCTCAAGTTCATCGAGCGGAATTTGAGACGTGCCGTGATCAAGATTCAGGGCCGCATGTATGCCGCAGCTTTGGTCGATCTGCCGTGCATTGTGGAATCGATGAAGAGCTTCGACAAGAAGGGCTGGTGGAAGGTGGCAGACATTGCGCAGATGCTACTTGTGCTGGGGCGGTGCGAGAATGAAGAGCAGGCGAGAAAGATGGCGCTCCCGCGGGACGTGAACAAAGACACCTATCAATACGCGCATGGCATCACACCGCCGATGCACTGGGTCCGCAAGCGACGATTCAGGAAGAGGCTGAACTATAATGAGGCGCTCAACGTCGAGGAGGAAGTTAACAGATTACTTCAAGCGGACAAAGAGTGGGAGGAGCGGGGAGGTTCGGTGACCAGTGCAAGAGCTGGTGATTTGCAACAGCAGCAAGAACACAATCAAGAGGAAGTGCTGCAGCAAGGCAATGCAGAGTACTCGTTCGACTTGGGCGAGGAAGGTGATGAAGCAGTCGAGACGGTGGAATATGAGGAGGACGAAGACATGGAGGGCGATCCCGATCTCGAAGCGGGTCTGCAGGCCATGTTCGATGAGAATGAAGACGAAGGCGATGTCTCGCAGCTCATCAGCGAGTCTCCCGCTCCTATTGCGGACCAAGCAGCTTCCATGGCTGCGGTCGAGTCTGCCATGCAATCGGATATGGAAGCAACTCCAGTCGGCACGCCTGCCGCCGATCAAACACAAGACGAGCAATCCGACGACGACGATGAGGAAGAAGAATCGGACGAGGATGACGAAGACTCGCCTGATGTTGTTGATGAAGATGCCGCAGCCAAGGCAGCAGAGCGTGCGCAACAATTGGAGGAAGTCGGAGATCTGGAGCGCGAAGTGGACAGAGCGAGGCAGAAGGTCGCGAGCATGACGAATCAGTTGCTGGCACAACGCGAGAAGAAGAAGCTGGCCGCGCTGGAGGAGGAGCTGGCTGTTAAAAAGCAAGTCCTGGGGCTAGACATGGAGGATTAAGTCTCACAATGCGGATGCGCTCATGCCAGCCGACTCGTATGCAACTACTCAACTATCTTGCGGGACTCTGATGCGTCCGCTGGGTATCTCTTCGCAGAGTCATAACATCTCTTTGTGCTTTTCTGACGCTCTCATAGTGTCCGTTTGCGTTTTCTGACGCTCTCCTAGTGTCCATTTGTGATTCCATTGGTCACCTTGGTGGCAATGACCACCTTTTCCAATGCTTGCTTCACGTCGGCGACCAAGTCTTCAGCGTCCTGGTTGCAGTTAGTACTGTGGCTCACGTCAAATGGAAAAGAGATTCGACTCACCTCCACACCGCAAGAGATTCGCACGAGATCGTCAAACACGCCCGCGGCCTCTCGCTGCTCTTTGGGAATGCCCATGTGCGTCATGCTCGCGGGCACCTCCACCAAGCTCTCCACGCCGCCCAGCGACTCGGCCAATGTGAAGATCTGAGTTGCTTCGCAGAATTTGTTCGCAGCTTGGTTTCCGCCTTTGATGCGGAAGGAAAGCATTCCACCGCCCATGCCGTTTCTGTGCTGCTTAATGGCCACTTTGCGCTGCTTGTGCGAATCGAGACCTGGGTAGTTGACGGCGAGAACGTGGGTAGACGCCTCGAGGAAGCGCGCGACAGCAGTCGCGTTGGTGGTGGCTTCGCGAGCGCGGAGGTGCAGAGTTTTGGCGCCGCGGTGGGCGAGCCAGCAGTCAAAGGGCGAAGGCACGGCGCCAATGGCGTTTTGGAGGAACTTGAGGCGCTCGTGCAGCGAGTCCGAGTTGTAGGCGGCCACGCCCATGAGCACGTCCGAGTGGCCGTTGATGTACTTTGTCACGCTGTGCACGACAATGTCGGCACCGTGCTCGAGCGGGTTCTGCACGTACGGCGACATGAATGTGTTGTCCACGACGACCATGATGCCATGCTGGTGGGCAATATCTGCAATGGCGCGGATGTCGACGAGCGAGAGCGTTGGGTTGGATGGCGATTCGATCCAGATGAGCTTCGTCTCTTGCGTGATCAGCTCTTCAATGTCGAGCTCGATGCTCGGCGAGAAGGTGACGCGCACGCCGTGGGCAGACGCGACTTTGGTGAAGTAGCGATGCGTGCCGCCGTACACGTCGGAGACGGACACGACATGGCTGCCGGCCGCCAGACTCTGCAAGATAATGGCCGTCGTCGCGGAGCCCGAGGCGAAAGCCAGCGCATATTTGGCCTTTTCCAGCGCCGCAATGGCCGTCTCAAAGTTCCAGCGGTTCGGGTTGGAGGAGCGTGTGTATTCGTGCTCGCCGACGGGCACGCCGACAGACGTCTGCGCAAATGTTGTGCTCAGCGAGATGGACTCAATGACCGCTCCCGTGACGGGGTCGTGAGGGGAGCCTGCGTGGACGGCGAGCGTGCCGAACTTGTGGACGGGCGACGGTGCTCGTGGTGGTGTCTCGATGGGCCCGTGGCCATTCAGCTCAGGGACGGTCATTATCGCTGCTGCCTCTATTGTCTGTCTCTTCTTGTTTTCTTGCTTCTCGTTCTTTTCGGTGCTGCTGAAACGTGCAAAGCAGAGAGCAGAGCCGCAGGGACGGATCGATCTACGCGGGGTCGTCGGTGTGATGTAATAAGTCGTGAAGATTTAATAGATTACAAAGTATTTTCGCGTCGGTTGTCGGCGGTTCGATAATAGAACTACGTCGATAGTCTGTGACTTGATGACCAATCTGAAAAGACGACGCAGCAGTGGCAATGATGAGCAGGAGTAGGAGACGTCTCAACATGTATGACCTCCTGTATAATCCTTATGATGATGGCGTGCTTGGAGCAAGTAATAGACTTTAGATTGAGCCACAGGGTCTTGAGGGTCTTCTCCCCTTGCCGACCAGCCGACATCTCATCTCATCAATACAACGATTGAAAAAATGAACAAAGTACGAAACCTTCTGTCAGAGAACAAGATCTAAAACGTGCATGTCGTTCCTGGAGCTAGCATCAAAGAAACTCTCGAATTGGCCCACCATCCACATCGCTACTGCACCTTTTCTTTGACGGCCTCATTCACGGGCCCACGGCACTTGCAGTCACTTCTATGGCGCCATCCAGAGGCACTTTGACGGCACTTTGATGCAATTAGCCGAAAATTCTGACAGCAGTCACGTCTTCTGACACTTTTGAGAAGGACGGCCCAGTGGTTTGTGGAAAGGAGGTTGGTTACTGACAGTAATGGCACGGTCCTCTCGTCTTTTCAACAGAAGTGAAGACTCGACCAATTCTTTTCAACCGTCGGCGATGGATGTTGGCCTCGTCGGCAGATCTGGGACCTAGATCTGGGACCACTACCCCCGACCAGGCGGCCTAGAAGTCGTAATCCACATACGCATGCTTTGTCAGTACATATACACGACAAGTATCATCATCACATCTCAAATCAGATCAACGAGGGACTGTCAGTCTGCACTCTCATTCTTGCAAGCCGCTGATGCTTCTTATTCTTGCCTTCACGTCTATATACACTAATATTCATCTCTACAGCCTCTCCTGGTCCTTCGCCTTGGACAACCAGTTCCGTCCTGGCCTGCTCTTACCACTCAAATGCAAAGAAAACAGCAATATGCAAGTCATAACCTTCGTGACAAGATGGTTTCCATCTGATGCAACAAAACAGTACAAAATCAACACCTAGCCCAGCTAGGCATACCTCACTCCGTCGCCCCTTTGACTGCCTTGATAAGCCGGCGGAGGGACTGGAGGTGGAACCCATCCACGATTTTGGCCTTGGTTCGCCCACCCCTGACTTGGGTGCGGATCGTAGTGGGGTGCTCCACGTTGCTGTTGCTGTTGCTGCATGGGATGACCATTCCAGCCTTGCCAGCCTCCAGCGGGAGGGGTTGGGGTCTTCTTGCTACGGCCACGCTTGCAACAGCGGACCACACAGCCCAGAACGGCGAGCAGAATAAGACCTCCGACGGCGGAAGCAACACCGATGACGACGGCTTTGTTGTCGTCGATCCAAGACTTGATCTGGCCACCTGTCGTGGCGCCACGGCATTGACCCTGCGAGAACATTAGTAAGACGAGACAGATTATTGAAGTGGGACTGCAACTTACAGCTGTAGCACATCGACCACCACCTCCACACGGTGTGCCAGGGATGAAGTTTTGCTGCAGGCTATAGCAGACTCCTCTCCCAAACTCGGGACTAGCGCAGCTGATAAGGCAGCCAGAGCTGTCGCACGCGTAGGTGTCGTTGCCCTGGGTGTAGCTGCCCATGACAGTCTTGCACTGCTGGTCTCGGCTGGTACATTGCCCGCTGGCACACTCCAGGCCATCGCCACAGTCTGTGCCATCATCGAGACTGTTGTCCTCGGGACAAGTGGCCGAGGAACCCGAGCACGTCTCTTCGGGATCGCATTGGCCCGTGCTGGAACGACAGACTGTACCCGAGGAAGCAAACTGACACTGCCGGCAGCAGTCCTCGTTGGAGTCATCGCACACCGAGCCTTCGGTGAATTTGCAGGTGGTCGGGTTGCAGCATGGGTCGTCGGTGCACCCTGTTTCGCCACCACAATCACAGTCCTCGCCAGGCTCGACAATACCATTTCCGCATTGCTGGCCGGAGATGGTGGTGACACCTCGGTTGTCAGTCAAGCACCCGCCATTTACAGAGTTGCGGAGCAGAGCGCTGCAGATATTGCCCACAGAGCAGGGACTGAACGCGTTGACGCCTTGCGACGTCTGCGGATTCATGATGTATTGGCCACCCGCAGGGCATGTGTCTGCGTCGAGCGGACAGCATTGCTGCGAGTTGACATAGTTTTGATTGGTGCATGCGTTGCTGGTGCAATCGTGCACGGCGCCAAAAGTGTGACCCGTCTCGTGGGCAAAGACCTGCCATTCCGGAGCACCTTGCGTTCTGATCACGACGTTGGCACCGGTGACAGTTTCTTGTCCTTGGTAGTTGGACTGACCATCGCCGGTGACACTCCCGTTGGTGGTGACGGCGGCGCCGACACACGCTTGTCCAAGCCACGCGAGACCGACAGCCGAGTCGGTATTGCAGGTGCTGAGCAATGTCCAGAAGGCGTTTGAATCGCGCTGGTCGCCACGCCACGAAGAGAACATGTTGAGACGAGCGGAGATATCGACGCTGCTGGCACACGCCTGGTTCCATTCGGTCGCCGCGACAGGGGTTCCGGGACAATTTGCATCAGAGACGGTCAGGTTCTGGAGTCCGAGCGAGATATTGAAGGTGTCCTCGTAGATTCGAGACGCTGAATTGACCATGTCAATCACATTTCGCCGAGCAGTCTCGGTGCTGTTGAAGTCGCCAGTGTACGTGCAGTCGGTGGCGACACCGAGCAAAGCGACCTTGCGGGTGGTCGGGCATCCGGCAGTGTTTCCGATACTGGCCACCAGGTTTCCTCCAGCACTGTTGCCACCAGTCATCCCATCAATGTCCTGGCGCTTACCGAACAGATGCGCAAAGTCCATCCTGCCGAATCGCTCCTCTGATCTTTTCTTCATTGCCATGTACACGGGGTGCTCCTCTCTCGTATTGAAGACGAGGTTGTCAGCCTGGCACACAGGGGCGGAGGCAGCATTGCGACGCTTCAGCTCATGGTGCTCCTGGCTGTCGGCGACAATGTCCGAGTCTCTCCACAGCACCATGTACTCCTCCGATGGAGCGTCAATCTCAGGGTCGTTCAAGTGTCTAGTCCGCATGTACCCCGTCGACGTCTGGATGTGGTGGTTGTCGTGGTTGATCGAAAAGGCTCCTTGAAAGGTAGGATGCTCGCCATCTTTGAATATGGACACTCGAGCCCAGCCAGCATGTCTCCACTCGTCCTTTTCACTGCCCAGTCTCTGTACCCATGCTGTGCCTCTGAACACTTTGTGGTCCAATCTATTTACGGACTCTCGTCGTGACACTGTGCCGTCGGGTGCCAGGTAGGTAATGGTCGCATCTTCGGCGAGGATATCGTGGTTGGGTTCCAGGTGAAACCTCACATGTAGCTCATCGCGGAGGCTGAATGTGAGGTCAAACTCGTGCAGGGCTGTGACGCGGTGGTTGTGCGTGTGGATGGTCGCATTCTGAATCGTGGACAGGGCTCCGATGGGGTTCCGCGTGGTACTGCTGGCGTCTACCAGGGGAGAAACGAGCGTGGCCACCGCACATGCCAGAAATGAGAAGGAGAATTGGGAGCGCATGGCAGGAGGAGAAGGGAAGCGGTGCGCCTGCTACGGGCGAGGAGGAGGCGAAGGGGAAGGCGAAGGGGAAGGGTGAGCGACGGCGGCTGACCTCATGCACCCAACAAGCAACGTTCGTCCGGTTCGATGTGTTCGGGTTGGATGCAGTCCCGAAGCGAATGAAAGTGTAAGTGATTGTCGGATATCCGAGGATGAAAGTGTGTGAAAATGAGCGAAAGGACCGTCGCGGTCGTAAGAAGCGCTCTCGTATACCAACCAGCTCAGCCACTCTCTGCGTATGTCCTACCTCCTAGCGAAAGTGGAGCCAATGAGACGGCGTCTCTCTTTCAGCCTCCAAGAAGTTTTAACTCCGATCTTCCGATCTCCCGTTCCTCTGGCGACTGCGAATCTTCTCCTACATGGCCACTCTGCCTACAATCACCAAACCATACATCTTTGACGCAAGACATCCACTTGTCGGCCAGATCGCGACGCGGAATCACCTGCGTAGATGGCGCTGTTGCTTGCGTCTGTCCGCGGACGCCTACGAGCACCAATCGCGAGCTGCATGCATCCACACTTGGTGTTGCAGCCAAGACGCACCAAGCCAGAGACTTGCGTGGACAGGACAGAATTTTGACTGCTCTTTTCTGTGATTACACATCGTAATGAGGGGAGAAGCATATTGTGGCGACGATGATGATGATGATGATGATGATGATGATGATGAAAAAGAAGAAGAAGAAGCATGAGAGTGCGGCCGCGGCTCGCTGCTAAGGCTGTTTCGACCAGACCTTTCAAGTCCTAGGGGTGGACTCGTGATCTGTACTTCTTCCTCCTCTGCGACTGCGTGGCCACTATCAGGCTGTCCGTAGATTGTGCTTCGCCTCTGCACTGAATAGTCTGTCGACATCAACACGGGCTTTTCGCAGCTCTCGTGCTGACACGACTATGCATGTCGACATGTGGCCAACGCTAGCCGGACGTGGTGATGACTCCGGGCTCTCCTCTGTTGTAGTGTTTCGAGGTGAATACTCATGCGCAGGGCGGTGAAGAGAGAGTGCATCACTTCTCTCCGAATTTCCGGACAGTCGCAGGCCGTTGACGACTGCAGTTTGCACGCCAAGCATATCGCCATGGCGGTCTTAGGGTTGGCTGCGGGAATTCCTGGGACGACGACAACATGCTTTTTGAGAAGGGTGTCGGTATGAACATGACACGATCCGCTTCTAGTCGACGCATCTATATTGTTATGAGCTTTCGGGGACGTTCTGGCTAACCCTGCGAGCTGCAATCCGTGTTCCTCGGTTTACCCATATCTCGTTCTCAGGAGAAAGTGCCCGGTATCTGACAGGTCCATCAACAGCACTGGGCAGCGAATGACAACCATTGCGAACATTGAAGCGATAGGTATCGGTGCATAGGACATAAAATCGAGGAAAACGAGCTCGAAGCACTGTCTGACTTATTCTCATGTATTCGACACCGATCTCGAGTGACCACCAAACGCAGTCATGTCGCATACAGAGTCTACGCATGGGATTGACGTATGGTTCAATACCTTTGAGCAGTCTGTCAACCTCATTAGCAGCAGTTCCCGGACAGTGCTTGAAGATGTCTTCTTGCGAAATCTGGTGGACGTTGCATGGCAGGACTACGAACGGTGAAGTGCGGCATTTGGAGGGATTTTACTCATTCCACCTCATTACAATACTTACGGCTCCATCGAAGCAAAGTCTTGACTGATTCTGGCGTGAGTATCCATCTGATGCTCAAACGTGTATGGTCGGTTTCGGCCTGCCTCAGTATAGGCGCTCTTGTGATCTTCACCATTGGGTTGCTCAAGCAGAATCGCTTTGCAGCGGGCAAAGTAAACTGGAACAGGCAGACAATTCGCATCACGCCATAGCAAGGCGGCAGACAAGGTCCACCTACACATCTGGCGATTTACTGCCGAGCGGTCTACTGAACGAGCACAGCAGAGCAAAAGGCGTCCACTACCATCGTCGTTTAGCAGGCTCAACCACTTCCTCTGCAACAGCAAGGTGTCTCATCTAGCGAGCTGATAGGTACACAGCTGTTCAACTTACCTGGTACGGCAATTGCAGATCGCACCGTAACGCGACACTGTAGGTGTCAACATGTCTGCGGGCAGCGACGTGTTGCGTCGTACGTTGCATACGTCGCATACAGTGCTTCTTGTGTCACTCGAGCGCTTGGCCCGGCTGTATCCCAAGCATGCCGCGGCAAAATCCAAGGCGAAGCAGCAGAATGTCAGACGACGTTGCAGTCTTCCGTCTCAAGTTGAGCAGCAATCTTGCAATCACCATGTCGAGCGCCCTGTGCAGCGAGGCAACGTGTAGCACGTCAGCACATCCCGCGCGAGTTAAGAGGATCTTTTCTGTACGTCGAGTGCATCCGGCCACGTGCGTGGTAGGTCTGGTAGGTCTACTGCTCTACCTACGGTGCAGCTTCCGACCACGCTGACACAAATCTGCAGTTGCGGTCGTACAGAGATCCAGCGGCGCAAGCGAAGTCGTTGCAGCACTCAACACTTGTCCTGTGATGAGTCCTGACCTGTCCCATGTGGTCTGATGCGTCAGAAGCTTCCATGCATGAAACGGTAAATAGCTCGACAACTGGTGCGCTAAGCCGCGCAGTCGGCGGAGGGCCGGCTCATCACACAGCAAGATGATGGGACTTGCTCGAACTCGCATCGGTTGTTTTGTATCTTGTAAGCAGGAGTCAGGACCAGCGCCAACGCTTCGGATTTGCCCATGCGCCACTGGAACAGGATGTCGTCTCGCCTCCCTGCATGCCGAAGCTCGGATCGTGCGGTCTTGGGGTGTACTGTAGCTCTATTGGAGCAGTGGGCCTCGCATTGCGGAGCACGAGAGGATGCAGTAATATTTCTCATCAGGCTTGGCCGCTTGGAGGCTTGGTCGACTCCGCCCGGAAAGCATTTGATGAGCTTTTCATGATGACTGCGGACCTGTGGACTCGTGCTACGGGGATGCGACCTGTACCGCAGCGCAGGCAGCGCAGGCAGCGCAGCCAATGGTGTGTCATCGCCCACTGTTGCGGTCTGCCCGATGCTCGACGAGTCGGCAGCATTGTGCCGAAAGGAAGCGGCCAGGATTGTCAAACCTGCTTTACCTGCTCACCGCTCTAGAGGAAACAAAAGCCGGAGCACGCGTGACTTCTCAGCAGACAATCGCGAGACGGTTGGCGATTGCCCAAACGCTATTACTTTGTATGATTGGGCCGTTGAAAACCTATTCGTGAAGATGCTTCAACAAGTCCGCGGCAGATATGTGGTAGAGTAGACTAGCTTCTCTCACAGCTGTGTGGAGAGCACCCCTGTCGCGAACCGGGGTTCACCTTTGGTTTCGTTCCACGCAGAATGTCTCCATGCGCGGCGATGCGATTAGTTGTGCTGCTCTCCGCTGGCTACCGGGCCTCGGAGGGTTTCGAAGCTTCCAAGGCTGAGATGGACTGCGTGGTGGTATGCATGACCTCAGTCATTGCAAGAACGAACGCTTCCATGGCGAGCCGCATTCCCGTCGTCAACAAGTTCGCTAAAATGCGGCGGTGAAATTATTGCTGGCTGACGCCACCGCAGGATATGATCCTGGTCGTGCCCAGTGGCCTGAGTAGATACGACGATTGCTGTTGTTATCTCGAGAAAGAAGCGCGACGACCAACAACTCCACAACAGACAGACAGTCAGATAATAATAGCCCGCCGAAGGGACAGTGGGACACCAAGGCAATTTCGTGGCCCAAGAAATTCGTATATTTTCCCAGTGGTCGTGCTGGCTAGCTCCGTATCCGCGCTGCCGGAATCGCACTACTTGCGGCTCGGAGCTGTCAAACTCCTGCAGAATGAATGGCCTCGTGATGATGATGGCGTAGCTCGGGGAGAAGGCCTGCCAGCGCAGCAGCAAGCCAGGAGCGAGCTCCCACCCACGGCGACCATCGTGGCAGCCATTGTCGTGGCGTGTGAGGAATAGGCGCCCAGCGTCGAAACAGCCCAGCGCAGGCCGTCCTGCTGCTGAGACACGGACGAAACTATGTCGAACAGTTCGGTCGGCACTTTGCGCTGCTGACGTCAACCGCAGCAGCAGCAGCATTCCCGATGACGAGATGCAATGTGTTGTTCGGATGATTGCGCCTTGCTGGCAGCGTCCCATGATGCGCAGCTGCACGTCGCTGTGATGACCGGTCCACCTCTTGTCGAGCGAATCTACTACATACCACTCCATGTGTCGCGCGTGCGTGGGTGGATGCGCGAGAGCTCGTAATCAAACCAGCGGTGCTATTTGCACGGGTGCGCGCAAACAGGACAAGGTTCAGCCCTTTCGGCGATGATCGTCCAGGGTAGGGAGACGAATTTTGAACTGGCTGCGCTTTGCTGTGGAATACTCTCGAGAACCATCCCGACAACACCGTCCACCACCCTCTCGCGCTCCCTCTCGCGCTCTCTCTCTCTCTCCGACCGTAGTCACTCCTTGTCCCCATCAACACCCCATCATCAGACCGCACCGTTCCCACAACCACCGCCCGCGCGCTGCTGCTGCTGCATTGACTGCACGAGCATCCGCCCCGGCATCTCTCCCGCAGAACGACTCATCCTCCAGCGACCAAGCCTCCCATCTCGACCACCTCCCCCGAAGACGCTTGACTGCGCACTCCTGTACTACTGCAACTGCAACTGCATTGCACTCTACTGCGCACGCATACGCTGTGCGATCCTTCACACGCGCAGACCTCCCGCACCCCACGCATCGGCTCAGCCTTGTGCGCACGCTGTTCCAATTCCATTCGACCCTGCAGCTATTGCGGAGTCCTTCTGCCTGGTGCAGCAAGTGACAGGCACCGATAGCGACTGCCCGGCGCAACGCTGCTTCTCAGGACAGCACAACTACTCCCACGAGGCCGGTCCTCTCAAGCGGCATTGGAACACGACTCTGTCTTGTCGTCCCCTCGCCCTCAACTTGGCGGCATCGTTCCCGGGCAGGCCCTATCCAGCTGCAGGACTGCTTGCTTGCGTCCTCACCGGCCGAGCCGTCTCTCGTGTGATCGCACTTTATCTGGCGACGCGCTCTCTCCTGCTGGCCACCATGAACAGGCATTGTCGGATCGAATAGCCTCCTGCCACTCCATGACCTGCTTACGATGATCATGAATCTATCCTCCGACACTCAGGGCCAAGATGCCCTCCCAGCAGAGAGTGACTCGGGCTCCACCACCAAGGCTCAGGTTGCCTCTGCTCACCCTTCACCCGCGAGAATCAACACTGCTATAGCTGTGACCGCACCCCCTTCTGTGAACGGTCCCAGCGGTTCGTCCTTTCCCAGCCGTAGCAGCTCTCTGCACCATATCTATTCCGTCAAATCCTACCCTACCATATCACAAGACTCCCTTGCGGACATTAGGATGTCTCCGCAGATGTACCCGTCTCCATCGCCGGTCCCGCGCCGGGCAATGTCAGATCGGACCTTTTCCGAGCGCTCTCCCTCGCCGCACACCCGTGTCGGCCACCCCGGGGCAATGGCGGAGGCAATGTCTACCGCTGGTCGAGGCACGGGTCTGTTGCGGAGGCTATCCCGTGGTGCTCACAACAAGCTCCGACGTCGTGCTTCTACGACCCACTCGCTCCGCATGCGCGATCAGAGCGCCGGACCTCTGCTAGTCCGTCGACGGAGTGACAGCAATGGCGCCTCAGACTTCCAGGATGTTTCCGATCTGGAGCTAGATAGCAACACGGAAGACATGGACGATAACCCACCATATGTTAAGGACCGCAATAATGCGCTTGGCATCAACGTCAAAAGCCCGAGCCTGGCATCGAACAGCACCATCAACGCATTCCAAGGGGGCATTGCGCCGGCCAGCTCGGCAATTCTGGAAAAAGGCACCTGGGTTTGGAAGCTCACCCGGCGCAATCGGAAGCGACTCCTTCTGCGCCTCGATTCCAGCTCCGCTCGAGTCTGCTGGCACCCCAACAAGATTGAAAAGTCGTTCTTTATCGACGATGTGAGGGAAGTGCGCATTGGCGAAGAATCGAGAAATGCCCGCGATGACATTCAAGTTCCCGCCAAGGACGAAGAGCTCTTCATCACTATTGTCTACGATGTGCCCGAGCGGTCCAAAGGGAGAATCATCAAGACGATGAACGTGATCATGCCTGACAAGTTCATCCTCAACCTGTGGACAAATGCCCTGAACAGTGTGACCAGACAGAGGATTGAGATAATGAATGCCCTCTCCTCGAACCCCGAAAAGGCCGAAAAGGGCATGGCGCAAGCATGGAAGTCATTGATGAAGCAAAAAGACGTGGCCCAGGAAGAGCGGCTGACATTGTCCGATGCCATAGCGATGTGTCGACAGCTGGAAATTAACTGCTCCGAGTCGGCGGTCAAGACTCATTTCAAGGCCATTGGTCGCGATGAACACGCGCATCTCACTTACGACCAGTACAAGAAGTTCATCCAGTCTTTTCGGGAACGGAAGGACATTACGCACATTTTCAAGAATTGGCAGCTAGGGACGGACCACGACATGGACCTGGCCACGTTCCTGGAGTTTATGCGCAACGATCAAAAGGCCGATGTCGACAAGGACCGCGCACACTGGGAGGGTGTGTTTGAGAAGTTTGCGCGACCTGCGCTGAATCGCCCAACCTTGCCGGATGCAGTTCCCGTACTTGGCCAACGAGTGTGGACTACTCAAAGCTTCCAGAGCTTTCTGACTTCCTCATATACTTCGCCACTGGCACCAAACGTTGGCGAAACGGTCTTGGACCGGCCGCTGAACGAGTACTTCATCTCGAGCTCCCACAACACTTACCTCCTTGGACGCCAGCTCAAGGGCACATCCAGTGTCGAAGGGTACATTGCGGCCTTGGTCAAGGGCTGCCGTTGTATCGAGATTGACTGCTGGGACGGCGAAGATGGGCGACCGAGTGTGACCCATGGACGGACCATGACGAGCAGGATTCCATTTGAGGACTGTGTTTCCGTCGTCGCCCGATACGCATTTAACAGCTCGTCGTACCCCTTGATCATATCGCTGGAGGTCCATTGCAACCCGGAGCAGCAGCTTGTGATGGTGGAGTTGATGCGCAAGTACTTCGGTAGCATGATGGTGACGGAGCCCATTTCAAACAACACCGTCACTTTACCCTCGCCCGAAGAGCTCCGCAACCGCATCCTCATCAAGGTCAAAGCATCAGCAGAGATTGAGCAGTCGCAGGGAGCGGCGGAGCCGACTACTGGACGTAGTAGAGCCCGCAGCTTGACTTCTACATTTGGTCGCACGCCACCGGCAGAGACGTCCAGTGCCACATCGTCGCCCTTGGTCTCGGGCTCCTCCGCGACCAGTCCCTCGGAGCTGAATGGCGTCTTCTCACCTCGAGGATCGATCACACCAGGGGCCATGACCCCGACCAGCTCTGCCGACGATAGCGATGAAGTGCGGCATCCTACGGACAAGCAAAAGCGTCGTGGCAATAAGACCCGCATCATTCCCGAGCTCGGCAAGCTGGGAGTGTACGCACAAGGTATCAAGTTTGGTGCTGGATTCCAGACACCCGGTGGCAGGACCTACAACCACATTTACTCCTTCAACGAGAACATGTTCGATGACCTCTGCACGAAGAAGACGGATAACAAAGCGTTGTTGGAGAAGCACAATGTGAGACACCTTTTGCGAGTTTATCCCGCGCCATGGCGGCTCGATTCGTCCAACTTCAATCCGCTATCGGTGTGGCGCCGCGGTGGCCAAATGGCCGCTCTCAATTGGCAGACGTACGATGTACCACAGCAGATCAACGAGGCCATGTTCGCTGCCGGCTCCGATCGCGTAGGCTATGTTCTGAAGCCCGAAGAGTTGCGGCACGCCAAATATCAGCCTATCTTCGACGCTGTTGACCAGGGCCCCCGCAATGAGGAGAAAAGGGGCAAGAAAAGTGTCAGATTTAGCGTCGACATTATCTCCGCCCAGCGCTTGCCGCGGCCACGCAACCAGAGCACAGGATCCGGCATGAATCCGTACATTGAATTGGAAATGTTCTATGCCGAGGACAAGGAACGCACCGCGAGTACGACTATGGACGCGTCATCACAGGATGCTCCACCCGAGAGAGTGCTGCCGAGCCGTAGTCGGACGCGGATAGTGGAGGGCAATGGTTTCGACCCACAGTACCATCAAAACATCACGACATCTGTCGAGACCAAATTCCCGGGTCTCGTCTTCGTGCGCTGGACGGTGTGGCATGCTCCTCAAGGCAAGAAGTCCGGCTCGAATGGCGTTCTTCTTGCGACACACACAGCAAAGCTCTGCAGCTTGCAGCAGGGCTACCGCCACCTGCCACTTTTCAATCCACAAGGCGAGCAGTATCGCGATGCAAAGCTCTTTGTTAAGATCAAGACCGGGGCTCCCGTGTCGATGCAGCAGCCCAAGGACAGTGCATACCACGCGTACGTGGATGCCAACTCTTCTCCACGCTTCGACTCGGGCAGACCGGAGCGAGCATGGCCACGCCGCATCTTCAGTCGAGCGTCGAGCCAGCGAAGAAAGGACCATCAGGCCGATGTACCCGGCACGTTGAGTCGTACTTCGAGCATGGACCGCGAGTCCTTGCGATCGCATTAGCACGCTTTTGACTGCGAATTCTTGCGATTGCATCCGTACATTTTTTCCCTTTTGCGCATTTTACGATACCCGTCCGTTCACCGCCGGCGTTTTGCGGGAGCTCTCTGCACCCCAGCTGGCATGCTGTATGATTGAAACAGAAACACAGTCTGATACCCCATTTTGCATATTGCGTTGATCAGTCAACCTTGTTTGGTGCTTGGAGGGAGGACGGATTGCTGCGTGACGATCAACGCTGGTTTCCTTTGTCCAAGTTTTTTCCATGTACAATAAATACTTGAACTCGAGGCACTGCGTCCTGAGTTCTCATTCTCGCGACTCCTCTACTGGCTGGAGGATGCTGCACTGTATAATGAACCCCCCTGCAGTCGCAGCGCGAGGAGATCTGATAGAATAGACAGACAATTGATGATTGTGACCGTATTGCTATACTGCGACTCTTGGGGTGGCCTCAGGCATCATCGTGCACGCCCCCGCGCCGCCGCAAAATTGAGCTCTCAATTTCTCTCGAAATCTGCCACTTCTGAACATCACCATCAACAAACATTTCCTCTCCGGACGACAGGACCCCGTCGTCGCGCTCATTTCACAGTGTCGCTTTCAGTAGCTTCACGGACTCTCTTCTCTTCTTCCTTTGCAGCCGGTCCTGCTCCTTTCATCGCCGCGGCAAGCTCCACTCGGGCAGCGCCTCGCGTCTTTGCACTCTTCACCACCACACAGCTCCGAACGTACGCGAGCAAGAAGAAAAAGATGCCTCCCAAGAAGGAAGTCAAGCAGGAAAAGGTCCTGCTGGGACGACCGGGCAACAGTCTCAAGAGTGGGATCGTATGTACGGCGAAATTGTGCGTGCTCTGCGCGTGCGCCTCGAATGCAATGCTGATGCTGTGTGCAGGTCGGTCTCGCCAACGTAGGCAAATCGACATTCTTCCAGGCTATTACAAAGTGTCCCTTGGGAAACCCCGCCAACTTTCCATATGCCACCATTGATCCGGAAGAAGCACGTGTCATTGTTCCGGACGAGCGGTATGACTGGCTTTGTGATCACTACAAGCCCAAGTCACGAGTTCCTGCCGACTTGACTGTATACGACATTGCTGGTCTCACGCGTGGCGCGTCGACCGGTGCAGGCCTCGGCAACTCTTTCTTGTCGCACATTCGCGCTGTCGATGCGTGCTTCCAAGTGGTCCGATGCTTCGACGACGCAGAGATCATCCACGTCGAGGGAGATGTCGATCCTATCCGTGACCTTGAGATCATCGCAGAAGAGCTTCGGATCAAGGACATTGAATTTGTTGAAAAGGCATACGACAACTACACCAAGCTAACGCGCCGAGGTGGTCAATCACTCGAGATGAAGAAGCTGAAAGAGGAGCAAGCTTGTGTCGAGAAGGTGCTCGAGCACTTGAAGGCCGGCAAAGACGTCCGCAAGGGTGACTGGTCACCAAAAGAGGTACGTTGATATGTTCCCTTCTTGCCCCCCATTTCCCTGATGAACCAGAGATTCGTCTCTATAATCCCAGCTCTTAGAAGTCTCACCCAACGCTTTCGAGGCATCATGTTAAGATATCCGATCTGATCGAAATCATCCATTGCGCAACTCTACCTGGCATATGGACGAGGACAGTGACTGACAAAATGCTGTATAGGTTGAGGCCATCAACCCTCTCTTCCTCCTGACCGCCAAACCTGTGGTCTTCCTCGTCAACCTTAGCGAGAAGGACTACATTCGCCAGAAGAACAAGCACTTGCCCAAGATTGCCGAGTGGGTCAAGGAGCACGCCACTGGCGACCCTATCATCCCCATTTCCGTGTCGTTTGAGGAGCGCCTGTCGCGCTTCGAGACCCAAGCAGAGGCAGATGAGGAGGCAAAGAAGATGGGCACCAAGTCGGCACTGCCCAAGATCATCACCACCATGCGCAAAGCACTTGACCTGGGCTCCTTTTTCACAACCGGTACCGACGAGGTACGGCAATGGACGATAAGAAATGGCACCAAGGCACCACGTGCCGCTGGTGTGATCCACGGTGATTTTGAAAAGACGTTTATCCAGGCTGTGGTGTACAACTTCAACACCCTTAAGGAGCTCAAGGATGAAGCCACGGTCAAGGCACAGGGCAAAGTCATGACCAAGGGCAAGGAGTACGTTATTGAGGATGGAGACATTGTTCTCTTCAAGGCCGGTGCCGCCAAGGCGTAGACACGGGGCTGAACGTATGCATGTTGATGATGAAGGACCTTGACTCTGTCGGTCCGCATGAATGAAGATAATTCCCAACCATCTTGACTTCCTCCTCCATGTATTATGATGGCGTCCATTTATGGAAGTCGTCCTATCTGATCCTGTCACATGCATTTCCGTAGTAGCTTTGACTAGCGCAGCCTGCAACAACAATTAGAATAAGGTACTCGGGCTGCGTCACATTGGCTCACTCTCACATCGTCTCATGACTCTCTCTCCTACCGAGTACAGGTGACAGCATGAGCGCGCAGTCCCATGCACCCGCTCAATCCCTACGTGCGTGCCTTCTTTCGAAGCGCGCTGCCCGCGCAATGTCAGCCCATCGCACACCACATCCTGCTGATTCCGACGACCGAAGTCCTGCTCCGCGCCAAGGACCGCGACACGAACACGCCGTATGCTGATCTTGCGGGGACGGAGGAGTTTCTGGCTAGCCATGTGCTGCGCGTGCCGGGTGGAGGCGTAGGAGGAGGTGGAGGCAGCAGCGGAAACGCGCGCGAGAGCAAGTCCAAGGCCAAGCAGTACACGACCATCAACGGACGCACGGTGGTTATCAAGGACAGCTTCGTGTACAGCAACAAGGGCTTCAAGACGCTGAACCAGGCGCAATTGCTCGGCGATGCCATCTACTATCCCGACGCGGCCGATGGCCAACAATGGCTGGTCTACTACATCTCCCAGCCGCTCATCGGCACGTACCAGGCGACGCCCATCATCCCAGCTGTCATCAGCGATGCGCCGAGCAAAGAGCGCAAGAGAGTGCTCGCGGAGGCTTCCACCGACTCAGGCGTATCCTCCACACAGGGCCTGCCTCTGCCGAAGAAGAAGGATGTCAAAGGGTTCGGAGATTTGTTGATACAGTTTCCCATGATCTCGCGACAGATGCAGCATGGGCTGGAAAGGGTTGTACGAGAGTTCATCGCAGCCAACGACAAACCATTGCCCAAGTCCCGGTCACGAAGCTCGTCCTTCAGTTCGCAGGCTTCACGCCCTTCCATCAGCGACTCGGTCTCTTCGCTGCGATCTTCCGTGTCGGGAACGAGCACGGTACACCCGACCTTTATTGAACTGGAGCCCGAGGAGGAAACGCTGCGCACTGCCCTGGAGACTGCGATTGTTGCGGCCATTGACTTGTTCCAAAATGTCGACAAGCAGCAGCTGTCGATTCTGGGAGCGAGCACCGAGCTCACGGGGCCGGCGGTGGAGCGCATGATTGAGCGTTACGTGACTGAACAGGTCCACGATCAGAATCTGTTCCCGAGAGTGTGCGCGATCCGACGGCCGGACGATTCGGATCTGGAGTCGAAAATCCGCAAAATGGCCGACGTCGACATTGCACAGGTCGGCATTCCTGTCGAGAATGGAATGAGAGGAAAGCGAGCACTGGCGACACGATTGAACAAGGGGATTGAGATCTTCAAAAAGATGGGAGTGGCGAGCAGCCCCCAAGAAATGCTGGACATTCTGCTGAACACTCAAAAGGCCATTACGGAGGACTCCCAGGATATTGGTGTGGAATCCAACACCCCACTCACCATCAATGCCGACATTCTCGTGTCCATGTTGCTTGTTGTTGTCATTCGCAGCGGTGTGAGGCATTTGCACTCGCGACTGCTGTACATGCGCTACTTCATATTCATTGATGAGGTGGAAGCTGGTGAGCAGGGTTATGCCTTGGCCACCATGGAGGCTGTGCTTGCTCACTTGGCCAGTAGCTCGACTGCATTGCGGAAAGCCAGCAAGCGGAACAGACTGCTGTGGCAAGCGGTCAAGACGGGCGACGTGAAGGCTTTGGCCGCCATCTTGCAGGTGGAAGATGTGCTGGAAGAGAGTTCAACGTCAACACATTTGTCCTCACAATCATCTGATGACGAGGATGAAACTGTTATTGAGGATGAGCTGCCGGACTTTGCGGCAGTCAATGGCTCGCTGCAACACGTCTTTCCATTTCAGAAACCGCCTACACCTCCTCCGGACTTGCCGCACAAGATGAAGAAGCACGTCTCCATGGCATCACTCCCCCGCAGCCACTCTAATTCGTCGGCATACTCATCACAGTCGCATTCGCGGCGGAAGAGTGTTGACTCTGACTTTGGCAGCAATTCGGGTGGCGATCTGTCCGGAGACAAGCTTGCGCAGACACAAGATGCGGATGGGAACTCTGTACTCATGATGGCGGTGGAAGGTGGCAAGCATGATGCTTTGAAGTTTCTTCTCAGCTTACCTGCACACTTTCGGGCTGATTTCGTTGTCGAGGACGTCAATAATGATGGCGTCACATTGCTCAGCGCGGCAGTCCAGTCTGGCTACCGAAGCAGCACGGACGAGCTCATCGACTACCTTGAAGCTCACCTCTCCGAGGAGGACTTGCTGCAATACTTGCAAACGCAGGATAACAAAGGGCGCTGTTCTGCACATTACCTCTTCCACCAGCCTCATCTCATCAAGCGTTTTGGGAAGAAGCTGCCGTGGCGGCTAAAAGACAAGAATGGGCAGACGCCACTCTTCGCTCTATGCCGATCGTACGATCATGAGCAGTACCACGACATGGTAGAAGAGGCTCTCCAAGTCGCAACAGACACGCAAGGAGATGGCGAGCCTCTGCATTTGGACGATCATGTGGACGTCAAGGGGAACACTCTGCTACACGTTATGAACGACACGCGGCTGACAATGCGCTTGCTGCGATACTGCGACTCGGACGTGAATGCCGCCAACAACAAGCACTTCACTCCCCTCATGGTCGCGAGCAAGTATGGACGGATCGACCTCGTGCGGGCGCTTTTCGGAGACCCTCGAGTGGACATGACCATGAAAGATCTCCGTGGGCTGACTGCGGTGGAGTTGGCCAAGGATGACGATGTGCGGAATCGCATTGACGATTTGACGCTGTTGTCTACGCCACCCGGTTTAGACGGACGCACTACAACTGTGGTGCGGTCCTATTTCGTCGAAGATGCCACGGTGCGGCTGGTGTTGAAGTCTGGCGTACCGAACGAAAGCGGTCTGATTACTGTGACAACTTGCCGTCGATCGATTGCCGATTTTGAGAATCTGTCCAAATGGCTTGCGATTGAGTGTCCCGCCAGCTGGGTGCCAACGCAATTTCACCTGTCATCGCCATTTCTAGTACCATCGAAACCATCCCGAGCAGTTCTCCGGGACATTCAATTGCGAATGGACCACTTCTTCCGCAATTTGCTTGCACATGGCACGTTTTCGATGCACGAGCTGGTGTGGGAATTCTTCTTGGTGCCCGAGATCGACCCTTCCATGCTGCTCGAGCGCAGTCGGCGGAAAGCGGAAGTGCGCGTTGACAATGTCAAGGACGATTTTGAGCCCATTACCAATACCCACGAAGTTGAGAACTTTGTCGAGCATGCCCGAGAGCAGATGAAAGGCGTTACCTCCGCGACGAAAAAGGTTATTCGCGAAACGAACAAGCACCGTATGCTGCTGAATGACGTGTATGATGCCCAACAATTGGCTTCCTCGGCAGTGTCTACTGTCAATTTCCTCCCTGCACAACACATTACCGCTCTATCACGGTACGCCAAGATTCTCGCGCCGAGCGAAGCCAGTCCATGGGCCAGTTTCTACTACAGTTTGCACGCATCGTACTCGTCCTCCACCGCCATCCAATACGCGACCAATCGTCCCGCCTACCTCATTGGGTCGATGCAGCAAGCGCAACGGACCATTGATCGCAGCAAGAGTAGTGTTGCTCGCTCGAACCGCTGGACACCGCGGATTGGCGGTCTGTTTGAGGATGCGAAGAAGGCGGTTGCGATGGATGCGTGGGAAAAGGCGGCCAAGGCGCGAGGCGAGCTAGAGACCCTGGGCTGTGAGTTGAGATATACGCAGCAGACGATTGCGGGCGAGCTGGCCGCGTGGCAGGATGAGCACGTCCGGATGGGGAGGGAGGCTGTGCGTAGGTTGGCGAGGGAGTGTGTGGTGAGGGAGAGGGCGAAGCTGGAAGGGATGAAGAGGGCATTGAGGTGTGCGAGGGGGACTTAGCGGACGAAACTTGTACGATATTGCTTGTGCAGGGTGATGAAATGTGAGCCGACGGATTCAGTGTTCCTCGACTGGAAACGAGCAGTAAACGTCTCAGAGATGTTTTGCCTTTAGCATTCGTATTTTCTTCGTGCCATGGCTCAGCAGATGTCGGTCACTCAGTCATTATTTTTCCATGCCTACATGCCTTCACTAACGCCAAGTCTCGCCAAGGAAAATGCCGTCTTGGCAATTTCAACATCACTCTCTCCACGACTCTTCTCTCACCATCTCACCATCACTCACGACCGCCCCGAAACCGCAGTACAATCAAGTCTCCGCCCCTCGAGTATCTTGGACAATGTCAGAGCGTGATTATCACCAATCTCCTCGCCAACATCACTGCCTTTGTGCCCCTTGAGCTCACTAACAGGCGCTCACTTAAACGCCCCCACAAGAGATGCAATCAAGCACCGCATCTCAGCTCTAGCATACGTCTCGCCCATACAACGACGCGGCCCAGCGCCAAATGTCAAGAATGAGTAATTATCGTCTGCGCCTGCCGATTTCGGATCGTGGATCCATTGCTCGGGGTTGAATTCTCTTGCGTCGGGGTCCCATAGACAGGGGTCGCGGTTAAGAGCCCAGGGCGAGTATGTGATATCTGTCCCTAGCGGGATGTGGTGGCCGCAGATTGTGGAGCTGGGTGATGTTCACTGTCGCCATAGGATCGTATTGATGCTATGGAAGCGTAGAACCTCGTTTATGACGGCGTTGAGGTACGGAATGCGTTCGAGCGCTGAAGAAGGGCTGGCTTCGAGGAAAGAAGCTTGTGATGGTAAGGTCGCGCGGAGCGCTTCTCGCAGGCGCTCTTGCATGTCGGGGTGCCGGGAGAGGAGATGCATTCCCCATGCGATGGTACCCGCCACAGTCTCGGTGGCGGCTGCGAATAAATGGACCGTCTCCTTGACGAGTTCGGTATGCGAAAGAAGGCCCGTCTTCATCACGGTCGCCAACATGTCGTCATGTGAGCCACGGTTGCTCTGGTGCTTGACGACAATGTCTCCTCAAATTTGCCGGACAAGAGCCACGACACTCTTGATCGTTCGGACCACTCGTAGGGGCAATCGCAAAGCCAGGTCGGCCCAATCTTTGCGGCAGCATCCAGTGTCCATTGGCCTCGCTTGGTGGTCTTGAACACTCCCAGGTAAGCTGCGGCGAAGCCATCAGACTCTTCACAACACCTGTTGGACGACGTCAATCTGCGGGAATATCCCCACATCCCGATAATACCAATCGCCGCAGTCGAGACAGGTCTGAGGATTGAAGCCTGCCTGGCTACTGCAATCTGTGCCGCAACATGAGCGACCGCATCGGCGGCACTCTGCAGCATTGTCGGGTATGCATTTCGGATTCTCTCAGCGCTAAAGGCAGGATTAAACGCTCTCCGAGCCGCCTTGTTGCTGTCGGGTTCCAGTATTGACAGCCTTTTCGCGGAGATGTTTACGGCAAGTACATACTGCAGTCGAGGCTTGACGTAGTGGTGTGCCTGCTTGACTAGAAGGTTGGCAACGGCATCGGACGAGGCTGCATACAGGCGCTCTTCATTCCACAGCCCATAGTATCGAATTAGGCCCGTGTTTGCAATCGTATCCATCCATTGTTCGAGCCCAGTCACATTGCGCTCGTGGAGAAGTCGAGATAGCGCCCACCCTTGGTCGGGAGAAGGGAGGTGCCGATTCGGCGAGAGCAGCGGTAGGACGAAGAGGATGTGTATAAGCCAAATGGGGAGTGCTAGCAACACAATGGTGATGAGTCGAGAGGAGAGAAAGGTATGCGGTGTCGTGGACTCGGCATCGAAGCGCACAAAAGTGTAAAAATCTTGAGTGAGCGAGTCTGTTCCGTTCAAGTAATCCGTTGCTGTATCACATCCTCTGAGGTCAACTACTGAATGATCCAGGTCTTTTCATGTTTGCGTGGACGTCAGACCCTAACATGACGGCAGTTCCGCAAATTCTCTCCGGAGTCTTGATCGGGGCGGGCATTGTCCTTGTCTTCATGTGTTCTCTGGCGTTTGTCGTCGAGACATATCTCTTCGATGCCAACAGTGCTCTGGCCGTCAATACGTTGTTTCGTTGCACGATTGCAGCATGTTTTCCCGTCTTCTCGCTGGATACGTTTGTCAGGCTGGGAGTGGAGTGGTCGGGAAGCATGCTGGCGTTGATGTGCATGGCGGTGATTCCATTTCCTTTGATGATGCTTCTCATTCAGATCTATTCCTGCCGCCGTCCCGACTGCTCTTCAATACCGTAGCGCCGCCACCTACAGGGACGCACAAGGGCAGTGACGTTGTGAAAGAGAGTATAGTCGCGACCTGGCGAGGACATTCTTTCCGCATCCGCGCACTGAACGGTTTCAATCTGGCGCAGATGAAGGTGCAGCTCCACGGAGCTCCTTTCTTCGTTCGCGGCATTGTCGTGGGAGTCCAGTCGTCAGTAGCCTCGTCTCGTAGCCAGCTATAGTATACAGCTTGTCTACCTCGCTGAGATCCATTTAGTTTTTTTAAAACATGATGTTAAATTGAAGCCTTGCTCAGTGTATTGAGTCTTCGGAGCTCCTTGATGAAGAGTGGCTTCCTGAACATGGGGGATTCGGGGAGACTTAGTCGCTGACGTGCAAAGATGGAAGCGCGAACTGTGTCTTGTACAATTCCCATTAACCAGGCGAGGGGGGCTGCTGCCGTCAAAGAGGTCGTGTTTGAGGGAGTCGTGGAACAAAATACAAGTCGCGACTTCCACTTCGAGGCATCACTGGAAGGTGCGCTTGCGCTCGAACCATCCAAATCTGGAAACGACACCAGTCACAAAGACCTGAGGTCGGAATGATCTCTATATCAACCTGGATCGAAAGGAGCAAGAGTTGCTGCCTTTTATCCTTGACGAAAAATGTATTGCTAGACCATCTAATGCTGCGCTACAACTCCCGCTTCGCCCGCCTGCGCCGTAATGCGCTTCTTATAATCCTTGACCGTGCCATCAAAGTGCTCGACGGTCCCATTATCGCACACCCACAAACTCGTGCACACATTCTGCAGCATCGTTACATCGTGACTGACCATCAGCACACCACCCTGGAACTGGTTCAAAGCCGTGCTCAACGCGTCCATGGCTTCAATATCCAGATGATTGGACGGCTCGTCCAGGACGAGAATGTGCGGGTTCTGCAGTCCAATGCACGCGAACGCGACACGAGACTTTTGGCCTCCGGACAACAGACCCATCTTCTGCAGACCCGTCATGCCCGTGATGCCAAAGGCGCCGAGGTGGCGACGGTATTCTTCATCGGATTTACCGGGGTACTTGGCGGCCATGAAGCCGACTGCGCTGGCGTTGAGGTCAAGTGCGTCGACGTGGTGTTGAGCGAAGAAGCCGATTCGTAGGCGCGGGTTTTGCGAGATGATGCCCGAGGTCGGTGATAGAGCGCCGATGAGAAGTTTGAGGGCTGTTGTCTTGCCTGCTCCGTTGGGACCAACAATGCCGATCCGGGAGTCGAGTTGCACGTCGAGGTCGACATTCTTCAGCAGAATCTTATCAGGAGAGTAGCCAAAGGTGACATTGTCCATTTGGATAATCGGAGGCGACAGTTTCTCCACTTCGGGGAATTTGAAGTGGACAGTGTAGACACTTTCTGGCGCTTCCAGTATCGGCATGCGTTCCAGCTTCTTGATACGGGATTGTGCTTCGGACGATTTGGCGGCGTTGTAGCGGAACTTGTCGATGAAGGCCTGCAAGTGAGCACGCTCACCCATCTGCTTCTCGTACTCCCGCTGGGCAGTCTTGCGGCGCTCTTCCTTGGTGGCGTAGAAGGAGTCGAAGTTGGCGCCCTTGTAGTAGTCGAGACGTTCCGAATGCTGGTGAATGATGTCGGTGGCGACTTCATTGAGGAACGCTCTGTCGTGGGAGACGACGAGGACAGTACTCGGGTAGCCTTGCAAGTAGTTTGACAAGAAAGTAATGGAGGGGACGTCCAACATGTTGGAAGGCTCATCAAGAAGGAGGAGATCGGGCTCGCAGAAGAGCGCACGGGCGAGAGCGAGTCGCATACGCCAACCACCAGAAAAGGTCTTGGTGGCGAATTGTTGTCGTTCGTGTGAGAATCCCAGTCCAGCCAGGATACTTGCAGCTCTCGGCTCTGCTTTGTCAGACTCCATCTCTGCCAACTTACCCTGCACGTCGCTCAGCGTAATGTCGAGGCCCTCGCGCTGCTTGTCGAGACGTGCAGCATCCGTAGACGTGTCTGCCATGGATGAGCGTTCTGCTTCCAGCTCCGCCAGCTCTTTTGTGATCTTCTCCTGTTCTTTCAGCAAATGCTTGCGCCACACATCGGCGTCCAGCACTGCTTGCAGAGCCGGCGTGTCATCACCCGTAATCTCTTGCTCGACGTGAAGAATGGAGATGTGAGTGGGAATCTGCACTTCACGCTTGCTGAGCGCGCGGAGCAACGTCGATTTTCCAATACCGTTCTGTCCGACCAGACCATATCTGCGGCCATAGGCCAGCGTCAGGTTGGTGTCGGACATGATGCGCTTGCCGCCAATGGAAATGTCAATGCCATCCACTTTGATGTCTTTGCTCTTGGACTGTGCATCCGCGCCGAGCTGCAGAGGATTCACAGCCATGAAGAATTCCTCATACGACTGCTGCTCATCAGGCTGGTCGAGCAGACGCGAAGCTTCATACTCGACCGTTTTGAAGACTTTTCGGTCTTGCTTGGCTCGTAGTTTACGCTCGGCCTTTTCGAGCTTCTTCTTGTCTACACGAGATTCCACCTTGCGCGTGTTTGCAGATTCGAGATCCACAGTCGCTCCAGTGAGGCCGAGGGTGGAGGAGACACCGCGTTGGGAGGCGACTTGGATGGTCTGATCCAGCCTCCTCGCAGATGGCGCCTGCAGACGCCTCTCCCCATCGACGCCATTCTGCGTGTGCAAACGCGATACGAATTTTTGCACTAATTCCTGGACAGAGGCTTCATTTTCGGCCGACAGGTCTCCGGATGCAGATAGGAGCAGCTGGGAGATGACGGCAGCAGCTTCGGCGAGCGGATCCGTCTCTGCACTGAACTGGCGCGCCGCGTGGTTGAGATAGCCTGCAGCATAATCGACGACGACCGAGTCGATGTCGGGAAGCTGTGACCGGATCTCGGATTGCATTATGAGAGCGTGTTATAGTGCAGATCTCCGGTCAATGTTGCTGTACCAACTGAGATACAGAACCCCAACTTTGGATGCGATGTGTTTGTTTCAGAACTTCGCCACTGGTTGTAAATGGTTCAGATGTATCGTGGTTGAAAATCAGAAACCCTGCCATCCTGACTGCATAAAGTCGTGGTCTGATCTGGTCCTGATCTGGACACCGGACCTGCTGGAACCTGATCTTCACACATACATTGACAACGCTGCACTGCTTACCGCTCCCACGCAGTTCGTGGAGGTCGAGGTATTGTACAACACTGCCATCACAATCAATGCCTGTGCTGACGGAAGCTTCAGACGTGCATCATCAGTCGATCCGTGAGGCGTCCACTTTCTTGGAAACCGGAAAGTTGCATCAAAGGTTCATCCTTGCGGGAGGCCGTCTTAGTCTGTGCTCATATTGTTCTACTACTGACGCAGGAGGAGGAGACCGTGGTAGTGGAGGTATACTAGGTACAGGACTGTACGAAAATGACGATACATTTCTTGTGCTCCAAAGTCGTCTCGCGTTGAGCACCTTGGCCAGACAATCAACAACACGAGTGGGGAGTGGAGACTGGGAGACATGGGAGAGCTCAGTGTGACTTCCAGATGAAGTAATACGGCATTGCCGAGATCTGGCGCGCCATCTCACATCCACACTTCTCAGCCCCGCGAGGCGGATCTTCTGCAAGGCACGTTGTCTAATTGTAGCATGTTACCAGGATGGAGCTTTGTTGTTTTGATGAAAGGATAGTGCTGGTCTGCCTGGAAGCGACGGTGACACGCTCGAGTGGGAACACGCTGCTCCCATGCTGTTGTTATTGCAAAGAGTCGAGCTCGTGCGACGTCGGCCGGCAGCTAGCACCAACTGCTACAGAGGCGTCTGCGTCTAGTCCGCTCGGCAGGCGAGCCTCCCATTAGAGCATTAGTACTTGGCGAGTGGAGCTCGAAGTACGAGATGATGGATCACATACAGCATCGGTCTGCAATGCGGTGACGACAGCAGCAAGACAGACGCCTCCTGCGGTGCTCATGGGGCCCCGAGACCAGGTGGACGGGTCGGCGTGCATTGTTATGTATGTTATGTACGGCATTGCGTTGTTGACGGGCAGATCGCAGGGACGACACCGCGTGCTGCAGGTCGAGTGCAGGTGCTGCAGGAGGATGTCGGTCCAGGACGGTGGACCGCCGTTTCGTGCTAGGATTACCCTCCCAGAACGACTCCAGTTTAGCGGGCGTGGGAGTGGTTTCGCACAGTCGATTCGGTCTGTGAGTGGATCGACCGCTTGTAGAGTTTCCGCGCACGGCGCAGCCGATCCAGAGAAAGCAGGTTCGCCTACGTACATTTCCGGTGCGAGGACCAGATATGCTGATGTTTGCGGATCGTGAGAGCGCACAGTGCAGGCGGTGATGAATGTGACATATTCGGCCATGACCACGCCGGCTTGTCAGATGAGATCAGAGTGTCGGATGAGATCAGAGATCAAAGGTCAGAGATCAGACATTAGACATCAGGGAGCACATGGGAGGGAGAGATGTCATGGAGATGAGGATGGACGTCCGCCGGCACGCGCAGGAGCCTTATCGCGAGGTGTATTTGCCCCGAAGACAGCTCCAAAGACAGCGCAAAGACGAGGACTACTGCACTACGCCCTGGATTAGGCGCGAGATGGTCGAGAGCTTGGAATGGCGACCGGGCCAGGATGGCAGGCCTCAGCGTGCAGGGTAGATGGCCAAGTTCCCGCCATCCACTCCTCTGCTGCTGCTGCTGCTGCTGCTGTATCTACGTGTCGCATTGTCGTTGTGAAACCAGACACCATGCCTCACGTCGACGGCCGGATTTGTTTGTCATCATCATCACCACCACCCTCGTCGTCCAAGTGAATCACCCTCCATCATCCCATTGGGACGCGAGCCGAGTGGCACTTCTGCTTCGATAGTGGATCGACATAATTGAACTTCTGCCTCTGCGGGCATTGGGGCCAACACAAGACATGGTTCTCCCGCTCGCCGCCACCTCTCGCCCTCTCCATTCCGTCGTGGAGGTCGTCGTCGTCGCAGCAGGCGAGGCATGCCCACGAGCTTCTTCTCCTCCTCCCTGGCTGCCACGTCCGCCGTCACCGCCCTCGCCAGCATCGGCTTGCTGTTGACCGCCGCCGATTCCTGTCCGCACGACTCCTCCTCCTCCTCCCGGACCCTCCTCACCACCGACTCCACCTCCAGTACAACGACTGCTCCCCCCGATGACCCGTTGCGCTCCCGCACGCCGCACATTCCAGCCCGCCGGACGCGGCCTGCTGCCGACATGAGTGCCACTGCGACTGCCGTTACTACCACCTCCAACGCTCATCCGCGCTTGTTTGCCCACCTGCCCTCCTCGCGGCGCGGCCATGGGCTCCGCTCGCGCTCCAACTCCACCAACACTACCCTCTCCTCGACGACTACGACAAAGACGACGACACGAGCTGGCCCGCGTCCGAGCCACACGAGTTTCAGCTCGGGCATGGATCGATCCCTGCGGCCACCGCGGAGCCTGCAGCAGCAGCAGCAGCGGACACCCTCCGACCCGGACACAACGTCCACCGCCAAAACCACGTGGCTGCGGCGCCTCTCCAGCACCCTGTCCACATCACGGGATTCCAGCCGGACGCCCACGTCGCGCCCCAGCTCGGCTGCCATCTCGTACTCCAATGGCTCCTTGGCCCACTCAGGCTCCACCACGCCCATAGTTGCAGACCGAATAGACGTGCAGACAGACGTGCAGAACAATACCCACACAGACAGTGCGACAGACGGCCGGAACAAGCTCGTCAAGCGGACCGCGTCACTGAGCAGTGCTCATGGCTCGTCCGACTCGCGAATCCCCGTGTTTCGCAGGCCTGCCACCGGCCATCAGCGGTCTGCAACACTGCAGGAGAGACTGCTCAGTCACAGCTCTCCCGCAGCACGTGATAGCCACTGGCGCTCATATTTCTCGCCGGGTGTCACACCGCAACAGCTGCCCGTCTCCAAGCGAAGAGGTTCCACCGGAATTCCAAATCCCATCCGGCGGGTGTATCCTGATCGAAAGCACACACCGACATTGGTCTCTGCACGAGAACCGGTCCGCGTGGATCAAGTCGAGGTGATTGAGCTGTTCGATGAAGTCAAGCTGTTCAAGCGGGCCGACAGAGACACGGTGGACAGGGAAGGAGATGCAGTCGACATGGCTCGAAGTACCTCCTCGTCGCCCTTTCCAGCTCACGCTGCACATTTCGAGGCTAGCACGTCACCGAAACGTTCCTTCTCGATAAGCGACTTGCTCTCCACAGGCCCACAGCCATTGTGGAGGCGGCCGTCGACCAGCAATGGCAGACCGTGGTCATCCCGATC
Organism: Septoria petroselini; assembly: GCA_022559915.2. Classification (NCBI taxonomy): domain Eukaryota; kingdom Fungi; phylum Ascomycota; class Dothideomycetes; order Mycosphaerellales; family Mycosphaerellaceae; genus Septoria; species Septoria petroselini. The sequence continues at coordinate 81,682 of JAFJTQ020000085.1, forward strand.
ACTACGCAGGACCAGGCCATCATCAATGGGCGGTCTCGTCAGCAGAACTACCGGCTATGATTGGGAGCGTCCCGCCAAACGACGCGATGTGACTGATCCCACAACATCGCAGCGCAGCATCTACTCATCCTCCTCCAGCGACTACACATGCCAACCCGAGGGCGCGCCTGAAGTGGATCTGCATCTTCAGGGCGAGGGTCTGCACCTGCACGATCTTCATGCTCATGATGAGGACCTGCATCTTCACCTCCAAGGCGAGGATCTCCACGGCGAGCCCTCCCGTGCGCAGACGCCTAACCAATATCGCCCCCTTCTCGACAACACCTCGAGACTCTCACGACCATCTGCCGCGCACTCCGAGGTCGCCTCCACGGTGGGCTCAGAAAGTGAGCGTCGCTCGACTGGAGGCAACAGCACAGACTACCAGAGCGACGTCAACTTCGACTCCATCCCCACAAGGACGACTCGCAGTAGTTCCGGCCGTCGCGGGCCCCCGATTGAGACTATTTTTGATGAGTCGCCGCCGACGTTCTCGTCTGGCCGCAGTACGAAACTGAGAGACTTTCTCAGTGACGGACACGAGCAGAGTGGACGCTACAGCACCATCGAAGAGGAAGGCAGTGTCGTGAGCACTCCCGTCCGATCCTTGCGTAACAGGAGCATCACATCAACGCCATCAGCACGACCTGGCGCTCCCAACATCTTCTCATCATCACCACCGACCATGCGATTCATGTCCGGTGCCGATGAACTGGACTGGGACTCGGGAGATGACAGTGCGAATGGCAGTGGACTGGGAATACAGCAGCACGTCTCGCTGCCGTCGTTCAACGGACTTCCCTTTCGTTTCGCGCCGCCACTGCGAAATGGCAATTCCAGGTCGGTCAACACCACTCCCTACCGGAACGGATACTCGCCCATGGACAGGCCGACGGTCTTTGACTGGGCGGAGCCACAGCCCAGTCCTCAATACCCCAACCAGTCTCCACCACGACCTCGCACAGTACACGGCAAGAAGGATCAGGACAGTCGAGGAAGTAGACCTCCACGCCGGCCTGTGAGCGGAATGCATACTCGCAGCCACAGCGTGCCCGTCGTGCCCGACTTTGCCGGCAAGCGAAGCAATGTGGTTGCGAACAAGTTTGGTACGTGGAATTTCGGCAGCAAAGGAGCCACGGAAGATTGGAATGACGATTTTGAATTTGATGAGCCCATGGAAGCCAAGTCTGAGCTGGACTCGAAGCGAATTGACAGCGGACACGCCATGCTCATTCCCAAATCCATTCGCGAGCAACAGCACAACGTGGTCGCTAACATCACGTTACTGCGGGAGTGGGGTCTGCTGATTGAGGAATTGAAGGCACTTCGCATGCGAGCAGTCACGTTGGATATGCTCAATGGACCGCACGCAAAGGCATGGCAGGAGGTCGATGCTATGATTGATTTGGCAGACCAAGAGAGTGAGGAGCACACTTTGGAGCCCCGCCCTACGCCACCATCTTCACCTGGCTTTGATGTCAGTGCATTTGACGAGTCCACGCCGAATCGCCATTCCACGCCCAATCAGGATCGCAACTCCAACAAGAGTCGCATCGATAACGATCAGCAAGCGGATGGCATTGCCACAGTCATCACGCGACCACGTAAAGATTCCGAGCTGGTTGCACAGAAAGTCATCGCGGCTTTGCATACTAGACGTAGCGTAGCACCGGCCGCCACTTCTGCTTACAAGAAGGTGCCTTTCGACACTGCCACGCTTCGACACATTGTGCCGTATGTCAAGGATCTCCAGCGCCAGGTCAAAGACGCTTTGCGAGAAACCGAGGGGCTGTATTCCAGTCCTAATCGAAAGTCCAACAACGGGACGCGGGACGTAGATGATGCACCTGATTTCCGCAGCATCTTCCATTCGCCTCAAATTGACGACGTAACGAATCGACGACAGCCACGACGTAAAGAATCTGCTCCCTCCGATGATGACGGCTCCGGCCCTTCGCTGTCCGATTGGAGCATGTCCGAGCATTAGCCGGCTGAATCCGTTATACTACGTGACCTTCCGACCAGTGTCAGCCCATAGTTTAAAAACCCCCGCCAGCTTCTTTTGTTTCCCGCGGCGTTGATCTGAGCACGGCATTTACAGAAAGAGTAGCCAAAGTGAGTGCGGACATCGGACCGCAACAGCACAGCCACCAAAGGCCGACGGCAAGCACAGCATATGTACAACAGAGGACCAGTGGGCATTGACTTTAAAAAGTGCTTTGGGAGTAACATTTTTGTTTCTTTACACTTGTGACGAGATGTGTCAATCTGCATAGCGAGGAGGATGTACGAGAAGCTCTAGCATATGCAACAGAAAAGCAGTACGAGACAGAAGATTGCCACACACCGTTGCTTTTGGTTCCCGATGCTCCGGTGCCCGAATTCTTCCTTCTCTCCAGTCTCTCGTTATTCTTTCCTTGGAATGAGCCTGCGAAGTGTGTGCAGGAATGTGAGCGGAACTGATTTCAATTGCAAAGTGGCCCTTCGTGTTGTCTTGTGGTGGTAGATCAAAAAAGTCAACTACGTCGTTCTCCGACATGTCTGCCATCTGCCGAGAACCCTGAATGGCGGGGCATCTCTGAATGGCCCGTGCTGCAGCTTCAGATAATTCTCAACCAGTCTCCACGTTCACTTTCTTCTCTGCTCCATCCCACTCTCTCTCCCTCTCACATACCACTCCCAATACTCCCACTCCATATTCCTCCACCGCAATCATGGGTGAGCCCGCACAGAAGTTCAAGGTACCATCTCCTTCTCGTGCCAATCCAGCACCAATGAGTGACTGCTAATTGACTCGTCCAGGTCGCAGACATCAACCTCGCGGCCTTTGGCCGACGAGAGATTGAGCTGGCCGAGCAGGAGATGCCCGGTCTTGTTCAGACGCGTGAGAAGTACGCCGCGGAGCAGCCGCTCAAGGGCGCCCGCATTGCCGGCTGCCTGCACATGAGTATGTTGGAATCAGTGTCCCTCATTTCCCGGAATTTCCCGCTAACTTCAACCACAGCCATCCAGACCGCCGTGCTCATCGAGACGCTCAAGGCCCTCGGCGCGGAGCTGACGTGGACGTCGTGCAACATCTTCTCCACGCAGGACCACGCTGCCGCCGCCATCGCCGCCAGCGGCACGCCCGTTTTCGCCTGGAAGGGCGAGACCGAGGAGGAGTACCAGTGGTGCTTGGAGCAGCAGCTCAAGTCGTTCCCATCGGGCAAGCCGCTCAACCTCATCCTCGACGACGGCGGTGATCTCACTGCTCTCGTCCACAGCAAGTACCCCGAGATGCTCACGGGCTGCTACGGTGTGTCGGAAGAGACCACCACCGGTGTCCACCACCTCTACAAGATGCTCAAGAACAAGGGCAAGCCAAATGGCCTGCTCGCCCCATGCATCAACGTCAACGACTCCGTCACCAAGAGCAAGTTTGACAACCTCTACGGCTGCAGAGAGTCGCTCGTCGACGGCATCAAGCGTGCTACCGATGTCATGATTGCCGGCAAGATTGCCGTCGTCGCCGGTTTCGGTGATGTCGGCAAGGGCTGCGCAGACGCGCTTCACTCCATGGGCGCCCGCGTGCTCGTCACCGAGATTGACCCCATCAACGCCCTCCAGGCTGCCATGGCTGGGTTCCAGGTCCTCACCATGGAGGAGGCCGCTCCCCAGGCGCAGATCTTCGTCACCACGACCGGCTGCAGAGACATCATCACCGGCAAGCACTTTGAGGTCATGCGCGAAGACGCCATTGTCTGCAACATTGGCCACTTTGACATTGAAATCGACGTGGCCTGGTTGAAGAAGACGGCCAAGGAGGTTGTCAGCATCAAGCCACAAGTCGATCGCTTCCTCATGCCCAACGGCCGCCACATCATTCTCCTCGCCGAGGGCCGTCTGGTCAACCTGGGCTGTGCCACCGGCCACAGCTCGTTCGTCATGTCCTGCTCCTTCACCAACCAGGTCCTCGCACAGATTATGCTGTACAAGGCCGGCGACCGCGAGTTCGCCACCAAGTACGTCGAATTTGCCCGCGCCATTGAAGGCGAGGCCGACGGCCCAGTCAAGATCCAAGAGGAGGGCCAGGTCAAGTCTTCGGTGCCACGCATGCCTATTGGCGTCTACGTGCTGCCCAAGATCCTCGACGAGCAGGTCGCGCTTCTCCACCTCGACCACGTGAACGCCAAGCTCACCAAGATGAGCGATGTGCAGGCCGAGTACATGGGTCTCCCCATCGAAGGCCCCTTCAAGAGCGACATGTACCGCTACTAGACGAACTACGATGATGTCACGAATGTTTTTTTACGATGAGCGATGCTTCAACACTTTGATTTAACACGAGATACCACGGGCAATCGGGGGAAACACCATGGATGGGTTGTCTTAACACACACCACCACCACCCAAAAGCATTTGTTTACTGCATGGCGCTTGGGCGTTCAACAACAAAGAAGGAGGGGGCTCAGCACATGAAACATGAATGTATGTATTACCTTGGCCTCCCTTCAACTCGGGGCTAGGGGCGCTGGCTGGACCCTTGCTTGAATGATAGAAGTCTGACGATGGAGGAGAGAGACTACTGTGCCCGCCACAAGCTGTAACATAAGACTATAGAGATTCGACTGATGAAGATGTCAACTCACTTGATCTGGTTGATAACGTCTGCGCTGTATTGGGCCGGGTTGCGTGCGGGTGAAGTGGTAAGCTATGCACAATCTGGAGCAGGTCTTTGGCATCTTCATGACTTGTTCTGTTGTTCTCGGAGGAGATTTACGAGGTCACAGATGACGTGCGGGTGCTCTCGACGGACAAACAGCAAAGGTCAGTGAATACTCGATGGTTCCGAGTGTCCGTCAAGCACGGTATCGCACCATAGTTGATCAGGTGTAACACAGAGGGCGATATTCCGTAAAGCCCAATCTTTTATTCGCTTCAAGGCAAATCTGGCAAGTCATCTCGTACTGTCATCCTATCAGAACAAAGATGTGGCCATGTTGGCAGTCCATACTACCATTTCCTCATATGCGACAGTGTCAGACCTCCTATGCGATACTTGCACGCAGTGTCTCCATCCGACTTTAGTTGAAGCAACTCAGATCTCCAAACTGCTGTTCAAAACTTGATGGGTATACTGAACCTTCCATTTCCTGGGCAATACGCTTCTATTGTGCTGCTCGCGGACCAGAGGTAGTTTTTGCACTTCTGGCATTGTCTTTCGTAAAGGCCCATCTAGACTACCCGTAAGTCTTTCGGAAACGCTGCCATCACTGGCTTGGCTCATGTAATCCTCTTGCCCCGCGCTTTCTGATCGGTGCTACGAGTAGAGATGGTTGTATAGAAGTCGAAGTAAAAGCTGGGTTAAGGTGAGAAATGGAAGAATGGTTGCTTTCTACCTGCAACTATTGATCCGCACCTTCCGCTGGCTCCTTCCCTCTCGCTATCACAACTCCCCTGTCAATCTACACGTATACAGCCCTACACACAAGCACCTCTCTTCACGTCACCTTATCTCTCTTCCCGTCTATCAATCAAGCTTATCTTATCAACATCTTGTGAGACGTGGAATCAAGAGTAACTAGTGTGCAAAATCCATGCAGTGCTATCAAAGAGATATCGGCTGTTTACATGGATGTGCGTCCATTATCAGCCGAATATCACGCAGATGTCCGTGTAATCACCGGACGGTACGGAGGTGCAGCCCAAAAGTCCTGTCTAGGTCCGTGCTAGGTCCGTGCGATAGTGTGAACATGGGCCCTTGTCGTCTTGGCGGTGGAGTCACCGGTTTGTCTGTGTGATCCATTTGATTCCATGTGATTATTCCCTCTCTTTTGCAGTAGCCATGGCGGAAGTGAAGGCTTCTAACACTGGCAGTCGTTATGATATCGCCACCCGAGCCCAAGTCGTTACCCTGCGGCAGTTCATATCCCTAACAAGTGCTCAAATTGAGCAGTTTACTGGCTGTTCACCGCGACAGATTACCAGGTTCAATTCTGCCGCCGTTGCGCGTGGATTCGTCAAAGATGCTGGCCCATTAAAGGTGGAACATGTAGTAGACAAGCCGCGTAGTAGCCGGCCAGTAAAGATAACTGAAGAGTTAGTAGCTAAAGTACTCGAGTACGTACGGGGTTCGAAGGCGACTCGATCGCAATCTACTACGCAGATTGCTAAGAAGATGGATATAGACCTCTTAAGAATGTTAGTCTATCGCATTCTAAAGGGCTCCGGAATGAGTAAGGTAAAGAGGATAGTAAAGCTAGGGCTGAACACAAAGCAGCGAGCTGTACGGCTTGCCTTCTACCTTAAGTATTAGTACTAGACAATAGAGGACTAGAAGAAGGTTGTATTTAGCGATAAAATAAGCGTTGTTCTTAGCCACCGTAGAGGCAATGATCGTATATGGCGACAGCTAGAAGAGAAGAATAAGGTAATAGTACTTAAGCGGAGGTAGTCTAGTTATTCGGAGTTTATGTTCTAGGGCTGTTTCTCGTATAATTAGAAGGGCCCTTCTTATTATTAGAAGGCTAAAACTGTTAAATTTTTAGGATCTAACCTGTCTAGGGGCAGCGGAGTAAGGCAAAGTGAAAACCCCTATAGTAAGTAGTTAGAGAGGCTTAGGTTTCTATCTATCCTAAACCTATAAAGATATACCCTTTACTAAGAGTCCCTAAAGCCTAAGGTATTATT